>JXSR01S016558.1:109638-128501 GCA_000969725.1 Ophiothrix spiculata | reverse complement strand
TTATTTCAAGATCTTTTACTTTTTTTATAACCATAAATATATGCGTGGTGTGTGTTAAATGTCAACATATGGACCACAGAACTTATGGTAATTTACTGTTGATATACCATAGAAATCCAAGTTGGGAATAAAAAAAAACAAATTAAAAAAAAAGTGCATTACGCATTAATTTTCAAGCCACTCTTGGGGCTTTGAGATAGCTTATTTTTTATATTTACTTATTTGTAGCCTAGCATTACGTTGTATTGTCAGAACTTGGAATGGTATTATTGGATTAAAAAATACAGTGAAACATGTGGGACATCAATGCAACATGATAACACATCATTTTTGAAACCAGTCATTTAAATGGACTCTATGAGCTCTCTAGGTCAAAATGGTGATATTCTGATATTCCAGAACGTAATATAAGTTTTAAAATAATTCTTTTTGACGAATCTACCAAGGGGATTTTTACAGATATTTTAATATCTGTAAAATCTCCTTAAAAGCTCAATTTCAATCTGTTTTCTTTCAATATGCTTTTATTTTTAAAACTATACATATGCCAATAATTTTAAATCTTCGTATTGTAGACATTGCTGATCTTGAAGGTGCCTTTTAATATGAAATGTCATATCTGTTTAAGACTCAAATTTTCAGTGTAAAAAACTTAACAAATAACATTAGGCACATCTTACTTAGATGCCTCATTGCTCTTTGCAATTACGTTTTTATATAGAATTGCTTGTAATTGATTGGTTTTTGTTATTGTTATTAAATTTATGATGTTTTCAGACAGCTAAAGCTGTTTTTTCCTGTCAAAATGTTAATTTTGTGAACCATGTACTTAGCTTATCATTCTCAAAGCTTACTGCATGAATGGGGGAGGGGGTTGTCTGTCAAATATGATTTTTTTTTGCAATAACCTTGATTTCAGTTTTAATGTAAATGTTGCCATGCATGACAGGTGTCAAATTTAAGTAGTTGTTCCTGTTCTCATAGATAAACTCTTCATCTTTGAAGTGATCAAATGTTGTAATATTCATGCAGACATCAATTTTATTTTTAAGTTATCCATTGAGTTTTATGTTTCCACATTGAATGTTCATTGTACCAAGACAGCACTGGTAATGCTAAAAAAATTCTATTAACATGTGTGATAAGAATGGGTTTGTAAGTGCAAAGAATCCGCATTTTGAGTTTACGAGTATCCGTCTAGTTTATTAAACAGTTTAAAATGGTCTGTGTTTGTGCTCTAATTGTATCCAATACGTCTTTAAAATTTGAATCAATTTATCAAATTTGCAGCTATAGATCAAAATTGAATTCATATTTATACGAATGATTCTTATGGGGTAAACATTGTTCCAGTCTTTATATTACAATACCAAAAATCGTGGTTTAATTTTTATCTCCAAGGGGCTGAAACCAATCTCCTTCCTCTCTTACATCAGATCTTTTAAAAATAACGAAGGATTTAATCCCCAAACTGATTACCTTCAATTATATTGAAATAGAGATAAATTAAGCATGGCAGCCACATACCAGTGCAGGGATAATGTGATTATATTCCGTACTGGAACGAACATTTCCTTTTAGTAAGGAATATTACTTGCATATTTTGTGCTTAAGGTCACATGCAATACTGTCAAGCAAAATTAGTCAAGCTCAGATAGTCTTGATTTTAACTTTGAGAAAACAGTTGATAGATTTCAAATAACCAAACACTTAATTCTCATTTTTATAACCCTAAAAATAACAAACCAAAGTGAGATGTTTGAAGTTTTTAAAAAACCAAAATGTATGTACCTGAAATTTTAGAAACCCCTTTTTTTGATTGATTATTTATAAAGAAATGCTTTAAGCAATGTTTGACATTTGTACCAAGCAAATTCAGTAATCTTCATTGTATAGATTCTGAGGAGGTTATACACTCAAAAAACATGCAAATCTGGGTCAAACTCTTATCAAATTTTGGTGTTTTAGTAAAGTGTTAAGAGTTAGACAAGATAGTTGATGTATCGCTCGATATCTAAATGCATAATAACTTTTTTGCACTTGCTGCTTGTAGTTTGCTGGCTAATGAGTAGTATGGGTAAGAATTTAAAGTCATGTGACGGCATCCAATAAAATAGCACAAACTTTCAATACACCATATTCTTGATTAAAATGGAAACTTAGGGACATGTTATGTGTTATAAATTCAAGAGGATGGCACTTTGCATATAATGTAACCAAGTAGTTAATGAATATGTTACATAATCTCCTAGATTCCTCTCACATGATTTATTTTTGGTTCCACAATACAATGACGTCAGTATACGTGTTCCTCTGGGTATGTGCTCAAGACGGAACACTTTGACTTTTGAACAGCTCTGTTACAAGCATCTAATCAAGCACCACTTAAGATGCACATTGAGATTGTGGAGAACATCAATCACAGTCATATGGTGATACAATGCTTAGATGGTTTAAGCATGGATCTGGGTTTGGCTGGTACTTTAGAAATTAACAAGTTATTGTCCACTGGCTTGTTACCTGATATACAAGAATTTGTAACTTATGTCTAAGAAGATATTCTTGGACATTGGGTGTGATTTAGCTTCTAACTGTAAATTTGATTTAGACTAATCCTCCCCACTTCACTCCATCCCATCCATCCAATCATCTAATATCAGATATAGTTTGTTCAGCTGTAATGCATGAATCACTAAATGTCTTTAAAACACACTAAAATTTGTTGGAGCACCCCCTAATAGATTTGTCTATAAGTTTCTTCCTTATAAAGCTATGTTATCCAGGCAGATTATTTAATGTTACTTAGCTTACTCCTGATCCCTCGGAATTATATATTGCAATAAATCTTCCAAAGTAGGAAGCTATTCATGTGTCATTTAACACATTTATCATATAAAATGTCATTTTAAATTCAAACATTAATTAATCTAGCATCAAACATCATCCCCAATCTAAGCTCACCAGATTTTGTTATTTCTGCTCCAATTTGACAGTTTCATATCATCTTGAATGGCAGCATGAATGATTTAAAAGAATACAGGTTTATGGCGTCAATAGTGCTATTTATAGCTTCCTAGGCTTCAGTTACATTCACCTTTCCATATATGCTCTTTTTTCTCTATGACCTGGAAAACTGAAGCATTCTCAGGGGACCACTTGTATTTAAAAGTGAATATCAAGCTCATATATAACAACTAAAAGTTAATCCTAAACTAGGATTTGAAGTTACTTACAAATCTACCTAAAAGAAGATGGTATAAATATGATTGATTGGTAAAAAAAATTTGCTTGTATACCGGTATGTAAAAAAAAACACCAAAAACAAAACAAAACATGTCTTTAAAAAGATCTATTGCCTAAGCACCAGGGGTTAGTGGCAAATGAAAATATTGGGATGTAAAAGAACCACTAAAAACCACTAATGAAAGAGAAATGGGAATTGAAAATGTAGTGATATAGAACCACTATGGAACCACTATGGAAAGGTTATTAAAAGTAAAATAAAAATGTAGCAATATAGAACCACTAAGGAACCACTAAAGAAAGGCAAATGGGAAATGGAGATGTTGTGATATAGAACCACTTTGGAACCACTATGGAAAGGTTATTAAAAGTGAAATAAAAATGTAGCAATATAGAACCTGTATGGAACCATTATGGAAAGGCTATTGGGAAATGAAATATATCATTATAGAACTAATAGGGAACCACTAATTAAAGGCAAATGGGAAATGTAAATGTGTTGATATATAACCACTATGGAAAGGGCATTGGGAAATGAAATGTATAGATATATAACCACTATGGAAAGGCAAAGGAAAATGAAAATCTATCAGTAAAGTAAAACTCTTATTGAAGTTAAATGTTGTTTCATTGTGAAACGTAGGTACTCATCTCCATGTAAATAAACCCATTATTATATAGCTAGTGCCCCGTATTAAATGGGATTTTGATAGTTGAAGCTTACGCGCAATCCTGCCCAGCCAGACTACTCTATTACAAAGCTGTTAAAAGACATTCTAACATGAGGGTGACATTTGCAAATTATTCATGAGAATTGTGGCCTGTCATGATCTGTTGTTTCACACCTTGTCCCAGTCCATGTCTCAAATCACCACTAGTAATCAACAACCTGGTTAGACTTCTTCCCTCTCATAGATTTTAGCTACAACTCATCTTACACAATATTACAGATAATAGTGTCCCATCGTTAATAAGCAGGGCATGGATTTCAATGATATATAGGGCATCTCTGTTACCGGGTCATTTCTTACTAGCATTGGACCATCAAGTAACAAATTAGTAATAAATATTTGAGTAGCCATCTTCAGGCAAGTGTTTGTCCTGCAAGTGGTCACTTTCACAAATACACTCTTCTCTGAAAAAAGATTTTTGAGTACTGGATAGCCAGGTAGTTTTCATCTTTTTTCTACAAAGCTTAGCAGGGTAACAATCAAATGCATTTTTTAGGTTTTGATGCATTTTGATGTAGGTCAAACTTAATAAAATCATTCAAGAGACAGTTGTTTAAGTCTAAACTTGCTTACGTTGTTTTAATTACAAAATTGTATAAATGAAAACTACACAAATATTTTTAGAGGGATTGGTACATGGGTCGTATTTTGAAAATATTTGTTGAATATGAAAGTTAAGTTATGTAAGTTAAGAAATATTAAATGACCAAGACAGCTCCTTACTTTGTGTCTCGATTGCACTGAGATTGGAATTTAAATATTTTTCTGGAAAATCATAAGTAAGGAAAACATGTGCTCAGCAGATTTTGCACCATACTCGTACAGCCTTAGAGGGAGCATAGCAAAATAACCCATTCTATACATTTTGATAGCATCCATACAAGTGTGAAGGGAATTCCCTAGACAGCAAAAGAATATTAGTCAGTTTACGGTCAGCAACACATAGCCTGTTATTTTACAATACACAGGTTGTTTTCAAAACTTTCTGAGGCGTTATCTCAATCACTGAGGAAACACTTGACACATACTTCCACCAAAAGCACATGGTCAACAATCTTTGATAGGAAAGACTTTGTGTTTCAAAATTAAAACAATTTGATGATACACATTTTGGATATTTTGTTGATTTTTGATGTACATTTCGCTTACCTTGCTGAGTGACACTTGATGAAATATTAAAAGTAATTAAGACCTGATTATTAAACTGGTCAACCACACAGCATAGGACTAAAGTTTAGTCTACGAAAAAAAATCTCTGATCATCCTGGATTTGAACCTGGAACCTTGGCATTACTGGTTCCAACATGACAGACCGAGCTAATGAGTCAGATGGGAAATTGCAGTTAAAAGTAATTAAAAAAAAAAAATTAAAGTAATTACTCACCGTTTGTAACACAATGACTCCAAATTATTACCTGCTGGCATTGGTAAGTTTAAGATGCAACATAATAGTGTGCAGAAAATTTAGACTGATAAATTATCGATGAATAATCTTTCCACCATGCATTGATTTTAAAGGAGAGAAAAATTAAAATATTTGAATTTGTTTCAAGAACCTAATTTACAGGTTTTTGGAGCTCAAACTGGATCTGTTTGATATGAGTGTAATTTTCAAACCAATTATCAAAGCAAAGACAATGACCTTGGCTCTCTACCTAAGGAGAGTTATCTTGCACTTCTCCAATGCTTTACAACCTGGAGGAGACACTCATCAAAAAGCCAATTAATAAATCCCAGACAATGACCTAGGGATTACAAACCCAATCAACAAACACAAGACAATGACCTAACTTTTGTCTTCAATAGGGGACACATCTCCAAACCATTGCTCAAAGCATGAAGGGAGGGTTCCATCAAAAAGGCAATCAGCAAATGTGACAGTGACCTGAGGACTTGATCAAGTTAAACAACAAGGTCAAAACAACACTCTGCCTTTCTTTCATTAAGAACAAGATATATCCACTGTACCATCTTCTGCTCATCACATTGTTGTCTTGTTTTGTCAAAGGCAATCTGCAGTTGATATATAGAATGTTATATTGGATTCAAAGTCTCTGTTTGATTGTGTTAACACTCCTTATAATAACATCAAATTGTTCATGGTCAAGCTTGCTTTGATAAGACAATTTTCCAGCAAAGATGATTGGACACATTTTGATTATCCTGTTGTTTTGAATCCAATGCACTACTGATACAACACCATGTCTTGGACAGTCAAAATAAACCATTATCTTGTAGGTGACGTTGTTAGTGTTGACTCTTTTACAATCACAATGTGTTTTGACACTCTTTGTCCCAGATCAGATTTCGTGATTTCTCATCACAGTGTTGATAAAGGCAACAGCGTTTGCCAAAAGGTTCACAAAAGTTTTATTTTGGATTAGCTTGTAACCATATAACCATTTATCCTACCTGTCCTAATGAATTTATTCAATGGTATAGCAGTTTCAATCAAGCCAATCATTTACCATTCAAGCCATGCAGACGTGTGCCAAATGAATAGTATTTTATAGGAAATTACCATTTAGACAAGATTTTCTAATAATAAAAGCAGTTGAAACCTCTTATAATCATTTGAGGCACAAAAAGAAGCACTTAGCTTTTGATCTCCAAATTGCACCATCCCATCAAGTGTTCTTAGAAATCATCGCTGTTTTGCTTTTTGGTTGAGAATGGGACAATTGATTCATTGAGACAGTCAAGTCAATGGGTGCATTAACAAACAAACACAATACATTATGTCCCCAAGCAAAAATACAATAATGTCATCACAGATCTGTCAGCTCCACCTTCCTGCGTGTAAGAATGACAACTAGTGATTTAAAGGGGTTACAAACACTGGCATCTTTTAAGTGATTGTTCGGGATATCTCAAACAGATACAGAATGGTAACATTCAAATGTTTGACAGTGCTGGAATTTGATTTTATATTTTATGCAGCTTTGAATAATCTGAATTTTTGAATGTTATGGGCATATTTTTCTTTTTCCCATCCCCGTCTTTTGAAAATTTGGCATTTGTTTTCTGTCTCTCAATAAAAAAAGGTGCTAGTGGCTACTTAGTAACCTAGATCTTACGTGGAAGTGAACGACCTCCTGATTGGAATTGTTTGAAGAGGCCATTTGAAAACTAAGTGAGGTTCTACAGGAAATGCCTACTGCATGTATTGTTTTTGCTACAACCAATCTCAATCAGCATGTCAGTTGGTGCAAGTGGTGTTATGCTTAGTATGCTCAAATTGCTACATGTTTTTGCATGAGGCATTTAATTTGACTGTATCAGTGTTTAGAAGCATTTATCTTGAAATCAAAAGGTTGTGGTCCTTTAGATATATTATTTATAACCCTATCCTTCCAAAGAAATGAGCATTGGTTACAACCATATTTGAGAAAAGAAGTTAAATCAGACTGTAATAAAAGTAGTAGACACTTATATTTTTATGCTTCTGAAATTTTTAATGGCAATGTTCGCCTTTTGAAAAACAAAATTGTTTCATTTCATATCTACAGTAGATTGTAGCTACTTCATGCAGGTTTTCCTTGGAACATTGATGCATAATTTGACTCTCTACAGTAGGTACATAATCCCTTAATGGAGTTTTTTTTCCAATCTATGAGATAAATTCAGATCTATAACTTTTAAAGCATATTATTCTTTTTTTATTATTCGATTGACTCTCACCTTGTTATCTACACTGATGGGTCAAAGGAATTGATCTGGTATCCAAAATGGATAAAAACGGTTTATATTTTATTTTCATTTAAAAATTTTAATTGTATTATTTTCTTTATTCTGGTTTTGTTTTTGCAACCAGAAGTCTACTATTGGACCTGTATATTTCTGGGACTTGGCCCAAGATTTGTGTTTTTCAATCTACCTGAATAAAATTTCTAAGATGGTTGTGGATATTTCAGTGTACATTAATAATAAAATGCAGAATGAATGCCATGTTATATTGAATTCTATCTTTTTGCCAACAGTTAAGTAGGTAGTTTTTTTTTTTTTTTTAAACAGCTATACAGAATTTAATTAATTTACTCTGTATCCACCCAGTTGTCTGAGCAACATGCACTGTGGCACGCAGCACACATTTTGCCATCTAGTCTAAATGCAAATAGGCCAATCAAGGCTTAATTGGTTTCAACTTGTCTGATTATACCTTTCTTAATTGTATTTAGACCTATCAGGAAAATAAAATTGGTTTCAACCTGATTGGACTCGTCTTGTCATTGCTTATAGCACTTGTCCATCACAAGTGCCCTACCTAGACAGGATTAAGCTTAATTGCCACCAGACATTTGTCAATTAGCCTGACCAATAAGCTCACTCAGATGGTCACAAATATAACCTCTATTTCATTGCTTACCTGAATACTGCCTGCTCAATGGTTTAAGTGGGTTAAGGCATCACTTAATATCCAGTTTTTACAAAGTACGAGGCTCGTATAATTGTAATTGAATGCAGAATTCAGTGTTTCTTATTGCTATTAAATAAGGACCCTTTTGGTTACAAAACGCCAGTAGTCTATAGGTATATTATAAAAACAAATCTCCTTCCTAATGATTTTTCTATAAATTAGTTTCAATTTATCTCAAAACAATGGTTTAATTGTGGTTTTGTCAAACTGTAATTAATATTGAGCTCTAGTTACACTTTTGTTTGACTCAGTACAAATTCATGAAGAATTTAATACCCATCTTATTTAAAATTTTTTGTCTATTTGATGAAGTATGAAGAAACAGACCTTATGTTGTCTAGTTTATCAGCACAGGACTTATAATCAGTAGGTTTTGAATGTTAACTCTAATATGGCTAATGAGTCTTGAGCAAGGCATTTCATCTCAAATGCTTCAGTAACTTTAAGTGTTATATGGGTAATTACTTTGAATGTAATCAGGTGTCGTTTGTTGTAATGCAGCTGACTGTATTCTAGTAGTAATAGAATAAATGTAAATTTATTCTAGTAGTAATAGAATAAATATAAATTTGACTCTACTAGACTAACTGATTTATTGAAAATATACACTTTAAGGAACCACATTTTTACAAGATCTCAAAAATGGATTTCGCAACCTTTTACAGTCATTCTCAACTTCCACCAACCACATCTCAAAATTTTCTTTGCCACAATGATGTACCTTTGGATGTGTAGCAAAACATATAGATTCATCTGTCCCCAAAGCATTTCATTACTAAAATAATCATTCATTTTCCAATAAAATCATACAGAAAGTTCAAGGTCACCATTCAGCATTTTGATTAACTCAATTTCTATCCATTTAATTCATTGATCTGCTAGACCATTAATGAATGCATTTTTGTACAAACATCTTGCTGCAGTATATTAAATGGATTGGTATTTGCATGTAGCATTACATCTTTGCTAAATTAGTGGTGGTTTTTTTTCGAATTGATAATATGTTATTATTATTTGGTTCAATTATGCTAATCAACTGCATGGTGTTATACTTGTTGGGCAAATAGATTGTATTAACATCCAGCCCTTCATAAAGTCTAGACTTGGGTTATGACATAAATCCATCTGATCATCATTTAATAATAAAACTGTACATGTTTTCTTTATAAAATCATAGATTTGGAATTCAACCAAAATCAAGACTACTCTACTTAGAAAATGCTGTACTATATCTATAGTACTACTACTTACACTTTGTTAAATAAATTCCAATTCTGGCTTATAATGGATCTCTGGAATATAAATCGTCTTTAAGATTTTCTTCTTTTCTATGTAATCATTAAACCATTCATTCATTTGGAAAATCAAACAGATGTCCATTTCAAATTGTGTGATGACTTTACTAAATCAAGCAGGATTTTTGTTGAGTATTTTCAAACACAAACTAAAAAAAAGTGTCAACCCGAGAGCTTTTGCTGTGTGTAACACTGTCGTTTTTACATTCAATGATCGTTTGGCCCATGCTTTTTCTAGTTGCTTTCTCAAAATATTCAAGTGTGCTGTAGGTGTGTGTACTGAAATTAACACTCTTTAAGACACTTTAGATGTATGATGATGTGTTATTGCTCTTAAACTCCTAAACAGACATGACCATATCTAATTTTCTAAATAGAAATGGATAAAATTGAGCTTGCGTTAATGCTGTAAAATGTTAATCGTCTACCTTGTACCTGAATTAATAGCCAAAATGTACATCGGCAAAGAAACTTCACAACTAACCTGAGCATACAGTAATGGCCTGATCACATCAAGCACAGACCTCAATTAACTTCCATTTATCGTAACAAATCAAGCAATCCCAAGGCGGAGAATCTGAGGGCAATTTCAGTAAATACATCTTTCATAATCAAATGGCGATGTGTAAAAGGGTCAGTGCTGACGTCCAAATATATCCAGTTAAACCAGTGTACATATATATTATATGTATCTCAAGCTATGGCCCTGAGATATTTACTTGCCTGGAATAGCTGGTAATACTTCAAGCCAGTAGTGACTAAAATTGTTTTTTCTGAGGGTTGGAATGCCAAAGTAATGCTGATTAATCTTGACAGCCTGCAAATTATTTGCAATTTGAAATCAATTCCAAGGAAATGGCCTGTCCTATATATTCAAACAATATTTGCTCTCAGTCAAATATCTATACATAATCAGGGTCACTAAATGCAGAAGCAAACCGATCATTATTCTTATCAATAATTAATGGTTTTATTAGCAATTAAATTTAAAAAAATATTTTGAAATCAACACCATACAAAAAAGGTCGCCACTTTTTATTATAGTGATTAATCTATAAAAATATACAAGCAAACTTTACCAAACAAAGAAGCAAACGCAAACTGTTATGTATTCATGATATATATATTTTAACAATTAGGGATGGCTCATAATCACATCATTGCCAATCCAAGCTATGTAATGTTTATTTTGCATTTTACTATTTAGACATAGCCCATAATCACCAAAAGGCTCCCCATCTTTGCCAATCGAAGCTATGTATTGTTCATTCAAAATTATGTTATCTAGGCATGACCCACAATCACCAAAAGGCTCCCATCTTTCCATCCAAGATATGTATTGTTCATTCAGTTTCTAACCATTTAGGCATAGCCCATAATCAGCAAAAGTTGTATCTCTGCCAATCCAAGCTATTTGATAGCCTATAATCACCAAAAGACTATCCATCTTGCCAATCCAAGCTTTGTGTAATGTTCATTCAAAAGTTTACTATTTAGGTATGGCTCATAATCACGAAAAGACTCCCTATAATCCAAGCTATATAAAGTTCATTCAAAATTTTATTATTAAACACGGGTCATAATCAACAAAAGATCCCTCATTAGTCAAAGCTATGTTATGTTCATTCAATAGTTTTAGGCATGGCTCATATCAGCTAAAGGCTAGGCATCTTTTTCCAAATCTAGTTATGAGTGCATCAACCCACAATTCCTCTTATTCTTCTTTGCCAACCCTAACAATATAAAAGTACATGAAGTATTTTTACCATTTTATTGCATTTAAGATGCTGCAATTTCCTACAAGTATAAGTCATTAAAAGACGAGATGAGAACATCTAGATTTGTTCATAAGATACACGCAAAGCATAGATATTGGATAAGCTCCTTTGTTCCTTTTATTCTGGAAAGGGATTTTTAATTAAATCTGAGATTGATAAGCATACATTTTAAAGCTTGACATACTGTTATTGAATCTTTTCAAAATGTCATATGTCAGACTCAGGTTAAGCTGCTCTCGGTTTTCATTTGACTTCTTTCATAAAACAACAGAACTTGATTTAAAGTGCTTTCTTTGTTTAGAATCAAAACATAACAATATTTCAATAAATATGAAAAAGTCAAGGTTAAAACTGCTTCCGTCAGTCAATATTAGCATCGTCTGCGAAGAACAATTTCTGAAATAAACACATTCTTAAAATCTTTAAAAACAATTATAAAGCCTTTGACATTAAATATTTTTTACTGTACTTGCAAAAATATAGTTTTGTAGTAAACTAGTTTGATTGTTGAAACTGTTCAATTTCCTAAACACCCATGAATTTCCTCTATATGTTGATTTCCCTTTTTAGAGCATTGTTGTAAAAATATGACAGTTTGCTGTAAAACCTCTAGTACTGTGTACTAGAACATTTTACGTGGACAAAGACGTCATTTAAAAAATGATAATATACAATAAATATAGTTGAGCAAGTCAACATATGGTTAACACTAGATGATAAAGAATGATGAAATCGTTGGAGGGAAGGAAAGCAAATTTGCCTCGTCTTGTTAACATATCAGTTACCATATCTGCACATCCTTCAACAAAACCAGAAGGAAAATTGTAATACTACACTCACTTGTAGGATGAAAAATGAAAAGGAACGTTATACGTGCTTCAGGCTTGTGGCACAATACTTAACCAACGAACAGTTTAGCTTACATCTGTTGGTTATGTAATTGTCTCACTTTTCATAAAAATACATTAGTGGTATAATTCTATCATCTTGTATTTTTAAATTTTACTTTCTATGGAAGCAGAGGCAAGTATATAAAATATGAAAATGAAAAAAAAAAATACATCTTTGCAATTTACTGTTTCTATTTTGGGGATTTTTGAGCTCCTGGTGATCTTGAAATGATGTCATTCAACTTGGAGTAAGTCATTAGACTCACTCGTACGTAACATGAGGAATATAATGATAGAGGCTGTAAATTACTTGATGAAAACACAATATACCACTACCATCTGTTCTATGCTTGTTTTGTTTAGTAGTTAACCTTGGCAGAATTCAACTAAACAAATGCTGGGATTATTTGAAAGATATTCCAATGCCTTTTGCTAGATTCTGTCGTAACAACTGTCAAGAGTTAAACCTTAAATGTTGGTTACTGGATGGAACTGCATATGAAACCACTGTTCCTTAATAATTTCCAACTCCTAACAAATACGGACAAAGGAGGATGAATTAGGAAAGCATTTCAACCAGGGAATCAAGTCTGGTTTATGGAAATAGAAAATTCTGATTTTCAACATCTTTCTGCCTGCAACTTACCCATAATAGCTTAGATAGTTTCTTGAATAAGCTACATGTAAGGCTGTATCAACATCAGGTACGGCTTTGTATTAAAAAAATTCTGAAGGGAAATTAACCATATGGTATCCTTAGAAAACAGAGCAAAACAGAAAAGAACATGCTATCTTATTTTCTCTGAAAGAGGTTTTCTCAGGAGTATGCCATATCAATACCTAAGCCTTATATCAGAGTGAGCCCAAGTTAAAGCTTTAATGATGCCATTTGTTCCCTATCAAACTTTCAATTATGAGCGCATGATGAATGTTTGTAAGATTCTACATCTGAAAATAGGTCATTTTTTGTTGTGTAAATTAAAGCCAGAACTAAGTAGCAGTACAGTGATATTTGTGGTGATGAATAGACTGTGTCATGGCTTATATATTTTCCAATTTACTATGAGCCCTCAATGAGTGTTGATATATTACTTAATTTACATTAACACATTCAATTGAGTATCATATGCGAAGATTTTTCCCCCTCTCATTCTGCATTTCTCCAGAGACGGCGACAGATATTGGTTAAAAGTTAAAGCTCCTAATTTTTTGGCTTAATGGTTTGGAAGAATTGATCATCAGGATGGGGAATCTTTTAAATGTTAGTGTATTTTTAAATTTCATCTCTTAATTCAATGTATAAATACTCTTTGAAATTGTTGTCAAAGTATGGTAATATTTTTGTTTCTTGGGAGCACAATCTCAATCTAGCAGTAATAAAAAAAGGTGGTAACAAGCTGATAGACCAACTCTCCTTCATTATTTGGAAACTCATCATCAAAAACCTTGACATCAACCTATGGTAATGATTGTGCAAATGAATTCTAGAGCAGGAAAAGCAACTTTACCTATGCATTAAATTAAAAAAACACTATTTCTGTGATAAGTTTTCTAATTGGTCTACAATTGAAGAATAGCTTTCATAAGTTCAACCACTTGTTAGAATTACCAAATAACATTATCAGGATTAAGCTATATTTAACAGGTGTTAACTTTCAAGATTGCCTTCCATTTCAACGCATTACAATTCTGCCTGGACTGATATTAATTCAGTGTATTTCCCTAGATGTAACAATCTTTGTTTCTAGTACATGTGTATTCACACTATCCACAACAACCATTGCCCTTTTTCAAGTTCAAGTTCAAGTTTATTTCCACGTTTCACAAGTTACAATCATATAATCATATTCTCAATAATACATGAAAATTATATATACAATTTTTTTAACTTATCAGCTAAATCTTATACAAATGATATAAAACAAATTTAGTAGAATTTGAAATGACAATAATATTGTACAATATCAATTTGATCTACATAGTATTATAATAATTTGAATGCACTAGTAGGTCAGAATAAAATAGTAGGTGAGGATGAGAATTGAATATGTAGGCTATGCAAAAACTAAATTGAAACATGGTGGGGAGGCCAATAAACTCCTAAGAGCTTTTAGTCTGGCCCCACCTTAAGAAAAAAAAATGTAAAGGGAAATTGGATGACAAGGACATTACGGCACAAAACTATAGTACAGAACATGGAAGACAAGACAAGACAGGACGGACGAGATAATAAAATAGACAGACAAGAAATGCTTGTTAATCTGAAGGACTGTTTGAGAAGGCAACATTTTCAGGATCTACAATGAGATTCTGTTGGGACCCTAGAAAGGTTTTGTTTTTTTGTTTGTTTTGATGCTGCTTATTGGTTAAAATGATCTTAAAAAAAATAGATTCTCCCTAATTTAGTTAAATTATATTTCATTCCATTTAAGCTAATGTTAATAATTTCATATTACAAAATTGGTTAAGATTGAATTCATAGATTTAAGTGGGTCTAAACTTCCATATGTTTGTTTAGAGAATTGATTACCAATACATGAGCTAAGCAGAGATAGGGAAACATGAGGGAGAATTAACCTGTTTCCCTTTCTCTCTGTTTCAAGGCTGATTCATTTACCTTTCTGTGCACCAGTATTAGAGATAATGAAAACGAATCAAATCAAAATAGGATTGGACGTGCAAGTATTTGGTTTGGAGTACGCTAGAAGAAATGTTGATTATCAAAGATAAACAAATAAATACAAGACCAAAAGTTAAAATCAGAATTCAATCTATTAATGGTTTTATTTCTGCCTATAAAATTTAGTGTATTTTCCCATCTAATGGATGAAATTTATGTCTTTTGAATCTAATTGTTGCTTTATCAAATTAGGACCCAGACATAGCAATTTGTCGTTAAGAAATAGGTTGATGTGAACATCAAGTGATTTTTTTTTTGTATCTAACTTTTCAGACAATGGAAAATAGAACAAAATTCTTTTCTGTTCTGTCTTTGAAACAAAAGTGAAAAACTCCTTTCCCTATCAATCAAAAAAAAAACCTTCTATACAAGCTTTCAAATCAGTCAACATCTGCAGAATAACTAAAAAGATGATATAAAATCCAATCTCCTAAATAACAAGACTGACATAACTAATACAAATAAATAACCAAGCATAGTAAGTGCTTTTATAACATTCAAAGATTATTTGCTATACTATAAAGCAATGAACACAGGCTGCATAGGCAGAACTATTTTTTCGGACCAGGTATACTTTAGGTCCTATCAGAAATTTTAGGTTTAGGTTAAGGGTTAGGGGTAGGGGTAGGGTAAAGGTAAGTTTAGGGTCAGGCAGGGTTCGTGCGGTCCTTGAGAGTCCTTGAAAATCCTTGAATTTGAAAACACTTTTTCAAGGCCTTGAAAGTCCTGGAAATTTGCACAGAGTCCTTGAAAGTCCTTGAAAATTGATAATTTATGGCTAACTGATCCCAAATTCAGCGAGTGGATTGATGTCGGCAGGAACAAAAGTTCAGCATACTGCAAATTGGGTCATTCCATCTCAGATCACCCAAATAAAATGCATTTTTGCACCTCACCCTCTTCAAATTTAATGAAATTTCATATTTGGGGTACTTTTGGCAGACAAAGCCCAAATTTTAAATTTTGGCCGAATCGGACGAACGGTTTTCGCGCTATGACACGCCCGTTTTTCGCGATTTCGGTCAAAATGGCCGCACCTGTGTGAACGAGATCGTCCATATCTCGGTAACCACTTGGCCGATTTGGCTCAAATTTGTGTCTTTGGACAGGAAATTGCACAAGGAATCCAAATCTTTCATTATTTTTGGTGTAGGAGCAACATAAAATTGAATGACCTCAAAATTCTTGATTTGACCTTGAATTTTACCCCGTGGATTTAAAAATATCGTCGAAAAAATTGCGGTTAAAAATGGCCCAACATCTATTCTAAATAATATCACAAAACTGGAGGGGTAAAATTTTTTGTTTTCTCTGTAGCTCACATCCAAGTTGGCATAATGGTAGAAAATACACAAATTTGAATATTACTTAATGTATAATGCATAGGACTAGCTATACATACATCATATTGATACTGTGTATAATAAAACAACTTATGAAGCACCTTAGGCAGCAGCATGATACAAATAAATGAGTCAATATTTAGCTGTTCTGTTACTATTTTACCCTCTCTATCGATCACCACTGATCCTCCACTTGGGGTAGACAGTTCTAATTTTAGCAGCATCACCATCAGATATCACATATTTTCTTGAAGATGATGATGCTACTGAGCACAGAATAGCATCCCTTGTGACCCAACATTGGTCCACACATGATGGCCATTTAAATTGTTTTGAAGGCCCATGAGGGTGCATGAAGTTGATGTGGAAGTCCCCAAACTCCTCGGACACCTCATTCTCCATTCCAATCCATGGTAGGCTATCGCAGAGGCAGCATACATAGCTCTGTTCTCTTATCTCCTTCAATTCCAATTGTGCAGGTGGTTCTTGAACAGCTTTAAAACCTCTTCCTATATGTGCAGATGGAAGTGCATCAGGATTGGCTTGCTGGGTACTGAATCTATCTAGATATTCCATGAGTCCCTTTATTAGAGGAATTTGGTATTACATCAAGTGGAAAAAGTGGAGATTAAAATCAGTAACCTGACAAATAAGGTGGAAAATCTACTTAACATTTGTATTAACATATGTCATACACATTATATAGGCTTATGTGTACATGCAGGTAGCTCTAATTGGCCTGTATGTAATTACTATACAGATGTCATATTGACACCAAGTAGGCCTACACCCCAACTTGGATGTGAGCTAGAGAGAAAACAAAAAATTTTACCCCTCCAGTTTTGTGATATTATTTAGAAAAGATGTTAAGCCAATTTTGACCGTGATTTTTTTGACGATATTTTTAAATCCACGGGGTAAAATTCAAGGTCAAATCAAGAATTTCGAGGTCCTTCAATTTTATGTTGCTCCTACACCCAAAATAATGGCAGATTTGAATTCCTTGTGTAATTCCCTGTACAAAGACACAAATTTGAGTCAAATCGGACAAGTGGTTACCGAGATATGGTCAATCTCGTTCTCGCGGGTGCGGCCATTTTGACCGAAATCGCGAAAAACGGGTGTGTCATAGCGCGAAAACGGTACGTCCGATTCGGACGAAATTTAAAATTTAGGCTTTGTCTGCAAAAAGTACCCCAAATATGAAATTTCATTAAATTTGAAGAGGGTGAGGTGCAACCCATTGGGTGATCTGAGATGGAATGACCCAATTATGCTGTGGTAAGTCCTTGAAAATCATGCTTTTGGACCTTGAAAGTCATTGAAAAGTCCTTGAATTTTAAAGGCTCCAAGGTGTACGAACCCTGGTCAGGGTTAGAGTTGGATCATGGTAAACAAGTTAGGGCGAGTAACTGTTTTTGATAGGACTAAAAGTATACTTTTCCATTTTTTCTTGGCCAATAATCAACAATCAAATGTACCAAAAGTTAAACTAAATTAATTAATATCCTGATCCGTGTCACCAAACAAAAAAAGAAATATAGAAATAAACAATATCATATTTGATGAGTAAATGGAAGGAGAGAGGTTACAGTGAGATGGAAGCAATACTAAATATAGAAATAATGCTGAGACTATGTATTTTGTTTTATTTTTAAATTGATCAAAACAAAGCAGTTTGTTCTAAATTTGATTCTTAAAAATATTTTGGAACAACCATGAGAAACAATTTTGCAACTAAAATGTAACAAATATTCCCTGAAGAAAAAGAGCAAAACCCAATCTGTCTGGGTACTAAAGTAACACAATCAAATCAAATTTAGCTCTATCTAAAAAGATACTATTTTTCTTTCTACTTTCATGCCACATAAGCTTTGGAGCCAGACACTGTCATAATATTTCATTTCATTTTAAAGAGTTGAGTTTTCCTTCCTTTTTTCCATTTATCACAGACTTCAACTTCCTTATGCACCCTATCAAAATGACTCCTGGCTAATCTAGACCCATGTCTGTACTATACCAGCCAATTTATATTCAATTTCATTCATTATCTCCCTATAATGAAACCATAAGTACCCTCTGCCTACTATATGTATTGGCAATCAATTTTCAAAACAGAGATCTAGGACATGACTCTCTTTCTGAAGGGGATTGTATGGTAGAAGATCATATAGTGTGCAAGCTTATAGCAATGCTAAACAATACAAAAGATACACATGCAATAAACTTGAGAAAAAGGAATGTATCCACTTATTTTCATACTTGCAGAATGCACTTGCAGAATATATCAATGAACAAACAATTTTAATATAGTATCTTAATTTTGCATTATATTTGTAAACAAATATTTGGAATGTTTTAAAATGGAATATTGATAGTTAATCACTCTCGAGAAGTACCGTCTTAATTTACAAGTGCAAACCACATTTGTTATTTCCAAATTGGTTTACCCCTGGTTTGAAAAAGTATGTGAAATGTGGTAATAA
>JXSR01S016558.1:89598-103827 GCA_000969725.1 Ophiothrix spiculata | reverse complement strand
ATCATAATTAAAACAAACAAACAACAACAACAAACTCATAATTCATAAAATCGTAAAAGTATAATTGGCATATATAGTAGTATTTATAATACACAATAAAATCAATAGATTGCAAATCAGGTATTGTTGCACTTAATTGGCAAGTTCCGAGTTCCTATTTACATGATTAAAACAGTACTTGAAGTGATTGACACTGTTGGATGATTTGATTTCTCTACTTAAAGTATACCATGTGATTGCACCACGATAACTCAAACTTCTCTTTTTAAAATTTGTTTTTGGCTTAGGAATATTCAAAATTTGAAATCCGCAAAGGTTGTAATCATCGGTATTTCTGAAAGTAAAACGTTCATTTAGGTAAGGGGCGGTATGGTTATTTAATGTTTTATACATAGTAAAAGCATCATGATATTTACATCGATCTTTGATACACTCCCAATTTAGATCTTTGAGGGCCTGGGTACTTGAGTCCAACCATGCTGCACCAGTGATTATTTTTGCAGCCTTATTTTGAAGTATTTGGATTACATTCATATCAGAAACATTACATGTGGCCCAAATCACATCGCAGTAGTCAATATGGGGTGCAATGATACTCTTATATATTAAAGATAGTGTATTTCGTGGTAGTAGGCCCTTACATTTACGTAGCATGTATAGACCTGGAAGAACCTTTTTTCTTATATTATCTGTATAACCATCCAAGTTAACCCATTATAAAGTCGGTATTTCACTCAAGATACAGGTTAACAATCACAAATATTATCCTTACATCTTAACAAATAAAGTTTTTCTATAGGGTTTATGTCATATTTTTGGCTTATATTTAATATTATATATTACGACTTTGAAACCTTACAAATGAAAATTAATTGGACTACACTCAAACTGACCTCACAGGGAGCTTGGATTACTAATGCTTCAATTTATACATTGCCATTTCAAATTCATAATGGTAAATATTTTGGTGATGATACAAAATGTCATTGTTGTTGCAAAAATAAAATGTAAAGATTATACTTTGAAGAATCAAAAATATTTGTTCATGTTGAAACGTTTACCATACTGTTCTTAAAAATGGCCACACCTCCTTCCCCCGAGTCTATTGCCTTCCCAGCATTGAATAAAGCCGGTGGAGAGCAGCACATTAGGGTAAGTATCTTGCTCAAGGACACTACACACACCGCCCACCGGATTCGAACCCACGACTCTCAATGACCGGTGATTAACAATCGAGGACTTATCAGTTATGCCACGCATGTCCCTACGCATTGGCAATATATTGAACATAAATATATCTTACGATATCATGGCTTGATTAGTTGACAATAACAAAACAAGAGAATTTGCAAACAACATAATCCATTAAGATCTCTAAAGATTCAAAAATACTTTGCTTTTCTAATAAACTACTCATCAATATTTCATGTCATATTTCATTATGAAATACTTAAGCTTCACTATCAATAACAAAACCATCAAATGTAAAATGCATTAATGCTGAGATTGCAACATTAACGTTTGTATGCACTAAGAATGTTTGAAGTTCGGTCTGTTAAAGTGAAATATGCCTTCACCAGAAACACATTTTAAGTGAATCTGTATTTCTAGTTGTCGCTTATTTAAAGGGGTAAACCTAAACATAGACAAGTTTCAGACATTCTGATTACCAAATATCTTTAAATTTATTTGAAAACTGCTTCTAAATTCTCAAGAATGGCAAATATTGTTCTAAGGTAAGTGTGAGTGTTCACAACTGTACCATTGGGAAAACATGAAATAAATAGACCTAAGGCTAACATTCAATATCTGCCAACTTGAATTATTCACAATAGAGAATGAATGGATCTATTACTGACAACATACAAAAACAATAATATTGCAAAAAGTGCAAGAAGGGTGGTTATCTTAGTGTAAAAACATTCTTTAATTCATTAATTAAACAATAGAATGTCTGATGACCAAATAAAAGGTCAGTTTATGAGACCATTTATGTAACTCAGTAAGTTTGACACTTTGAGGGAGTCTGATGGCAGGGGGTGGGGAAAGGGGCACTTACATACATGCACTTTCCCATGTTGTCATCACCAAGCAAGCCTTTCCAGATCAGAACCTAAACACATATATTTTGAATGCTAATTCGGAACCCTAATCATGGATATGCATTCAAAAAGTCTACACTTTTCATTGACCTAACAATATACTAAGCTACTACGGTACACAATTATATTGTTGTTTCCAAACCCAAAATTGGGGGTTACAAATTCCAGTTTATGCTTCATATTTAGCAGAGATTAGTCGAAAAAAGGATGAAAAAGTCTTCAATATAATAGCTAATAAACCCATTTTACTTGAATTTCTAGTGACTTATGACTGTTTAAAAATATACCCTTTTTTCAAGAAATTGCTACCCTATTCACAGTCTGTACGGACCGCGACTATGCCAGAAAAAGAAACCTTTTACCATTGATTTCTGCTCGGTGATGACAACACATATATCCTGATTGGTCCCCCTGGATTCTGAGATTATTTGTATTTTGTTTCCCATGTACAAATCATACCTGAGAATGAGAAAAAAATGGTCAAACCAAACATCATTGTAAGCTTGAGAATGATGAGTTACCATAATTCCCATATGGTGAAATGCTCTCCAAGGTCATTCTTATGACAAAACTAATTTTGAGATATACGTGTATACATGTGATGATCAGGTTTAGGTATTACCGTTATATGTCAAATTTCAAATATGTGGATTCAATCACTTCTCTTGTCATAATTGGTGCATCTTTAAAGGGGCATTGGACAGGTTCAGCATCATCCCCAAACTTTTCCCCAAGCATTTTGCAATTCTTGCATCTTTTGAAGTATTAGCGATAATAATGACAGCATGGAAAGTTTCATTGGCAATATATATCAAATGCAAACTCAAAATTTCATTTGATTTATCTGCAATATATGATGTGAAAGGAATGTGTTGCAAACAATTCTTTGGCTCTTTCTTGATATATAGTATCAATAAATACATTAAGAGAATAACCTCATATCCAATATCAACAAAAAAAACCCAAATAAAATTCAAATTTTTGACATTTCTGAAGGTTTGGATTAAAATATCTGATAATTGACTGTTAATTTCTAACATATGAAGCGATAATCATCTGCAAATCAAAATTTTGTGCAATGCCCCTTTAATAGTCAAATAAATGTGATGTCATGGAAAAGAAATGAAAATGACCTTGCCTGGCCGCTTGTTAGGATCACTATATAACATGTGGACACAAGATTCAAGCTAAAAACAGATACTGCAGCTTTGAAGAAATATTTGATAAAATATCCAAGATCATCCAAATTGATGCGACACTTGATACTTAATTTATTATATTAAACTTTGTTGAACAACACAATGATTTTATTCAAAATACATGCAAATTTATGCACATATCAGTGTAACATGTGAAAATAAAGTCAATGCAGGTAATATATTTTTTTCTCTGATTAACAGAGACTGTACAAACTAATTGAAATGTGTACTGGATAGATCTCGATTTTATTGAAGAAAAACTTTCATGCAAAATAGAACAAACTTATAAGAAATTAAGGCTGAAAAAACAACCACAATCAATTGACTTAATGCTTTAAAATAACCAAGGCAGTGGCGTAACCAGGGGGGTGTCCGTGGGGGCAGCTTGCCCTCCCGGACCAAAAAAAATCGGGAAGGAGAGCAAAAAAATGGGAAGGGAAGAAAGGGAGGAAGAAGAAGAAAAGGGGGAAAGAAGAGGGAAAAGGAGAAGGAAAAGAGAAAAGGAAGGAAAAGAAAAGGGAAAGGAGAAAAGAAAAATGAAAGAAACCATTATTTCATCCAAAAATAGGCGTTTTTTAGCTATAATAAACAAATTTGTCCAAATATTTTTGCTCGCGCGCTGCGCGCGCGTTAATTTTTTTTCAAGCAAGTACAAAAATCGGGAAGCCTCTTGAGTCTTGCCCCCCCGGACGGTCAAAGCTGGTTACGCCCCTGAACCAAGGCTTATTAAGTATAATGATATCACACATTTGAACTGGGGAAAATGTACTTAAACCCTACCAAAGCCTTAATTGCAGTGAGATTGATCGACAGGTGCATTGATGAAGGTCAGTGTAATACTCAGTCTTCTGCTGCTTGTGAACATCCTCTCTTTTCCAGGTAATTGCAAGTCATTCCCCTTGTAATTTACACATCAAATCAATATTGATCAAAATACTGAAAATAACTGTTCTGAGATAAATTGAAACTATTTTATAGAAAAAATCAGGTAAGAGATATGTTTTATCCCTACAGACAAAAAAGTATATTGTTTTAATTGACTACTGGCATTTAAAAAAAAAGTGTTTTCTTCTTCTAATAACAATATTATTGGTTCAATAGAAAAGAGAAAATTCTCTTAACCAGGCAGGCAGTATTGAGGTAGCAATGAAATAGAGGTTCTATTTGTGACCATCTCAGTGAGCTTATTGGTCAGGCTAATTGACAAATGTCTGGTGGCAATTAAGCTTAATCCTGTCTAGGTAGGGCACTTGTGATGCAAGTGCTATAAGCAATGACAAGACGAGTCCAATCAGGTTGAAACCAATTTTATTTTCCTGATAGGTCTAAATACAATTAAGAAAGGTATAATCAGACAAGTTGAAACCAATTAAGCCTTGATTGGCCTATTTGTATTTAGACAAGATGGCAAAAAGTGTGCTGCGTGCCAAAGTGCATATTGCTCAGACAACTGGGTGGATACAAAGAAAATTATTTAAAATTCTGAATAGCTGTTTTTTTTTAAATAAATCTGTAAATTAAACAGATAAATGGAATAAAATATTACATAAGAAATCACATACATTTTTGCTGAAATGTAAAATGAATGCCATTTATTTATGAATGTACACTTATTCACAACCATCTTGTAAATTTTGTTCTGGTAGAATAAAAAGCACAAATCTTGGACCATGTCCCGGACGTGTAAAGATCCAATTGTAGACTTCTGGTTGCAAAACCAAAACCTTTGGACACAAGAACAGTTCTTTTGACCTATCAAGGTAGCTAGCTAAGACAAAACAAGGTGAGGGCCAATCATAATTTTAACAAGACTCAAATTAGGGATTCTATAAGCTCTCTACTGTTATATGCATTGGTTAAGCTGACAAATTTTATGTGTAGTAAAATTTGAATTCCGTGTTCTTTTCAGTGATAAAAATATCATGTGCATATCTATGTCAATCGACTGTCTAGGTAGTGTGGGGTGTGCAAAATTGGGATTATAACGTGGATTCTAAGGATTATTTTCATTATCACTTGAATTTCAGTCACGATTTAAAATGTATGATAAAAATACATACATTTTTGTTGTTGTGTTTTGTTTGTGTTGTTTAATAGTCACAAAAGTCATTCAATTTGATTTTTATGTGAAATGTGTGTTTCCTGTGAATGTCCGTTTTTCCGTTTTCTTAATTTTCGTTGTTCTTTTCTGTTTTGCTGTATCGTGGAAAACTTTGGAGCTTAGCAATGTTGTTCCAAAGATAACCTGCCACTTACTTCAGGTAATAATTTAACTGCAACAATTTGAACCTACTTGATCATAAGGTAGATAGGAAATTACACAATTCTGTAAAGGCAAGCTTTAATTCATTTTCCGATGGCAAAAGTTTCCATTCAAAATTTCTTTAGCATAATATGTAAGTCTCAGCTGCATAGGCTGTACATTGTTCATTGTCTGATTTAGCCTCTTTTCTCAAGTTTGTTTATAATCAATGTCCATTTCTTGGTAAGGACCAATGATTTCTTTTAATTTCTTCTATTAATGATCTTTCCAAAGGACTCAACACAGACGTAACAGGACTTAAACCCACAACCTTTTGATTTCAAGATACAGGCTCCTAGTAACACTGCTACAGTCAGAAGCTTTGCCTCATATAAAAAACCATGTAGTAATTTGAGCTTACTAAGCATAACACCACTTGCTCCAATTGAGGTGTTTAAAATCACAACTGACACGCTGATTGAGATTGGTTGTAGCAAAAACAATGTATGCAGTAGGCATTTCCTGTAGAACCTCACTTAGTTTTCAAATGGTCTCTTGAAACAATTCCAATCAGGTCGTTCACTCACTCCAAATTAAAATCTAGGTTACTAAGTAGTTACTAGCACCTTTGCTGATGAGAGAAAGAAAGCAAGAGCTTTGGTTTCAAAAAAGAGGATAGGAAAAGAAAAATATGCGAATAACACTCAAGAAATTTACATTATTCAAAATTGCATAAAATATTGAATCAAATTCCAGCACTGCCAAACATTTATATGTTACCATTCTGTATCTGTTTGAGATATCACCAACTACCACTTAAAAGATGCCAGTGTTTGTAACCCCTTTAGATCCCTAGACGCCAGTGTTTTTAACCCCTTTAAATCCCTAGTTGTCATTCTTACACACAGGAAGGTGGAGCTGACAGAACTGTGATGACATTATTGTATTTTTGCTTAGGGACATGACATTGTGTTTGTTTGTTAATGCACCCATTGACTTGACTGTCTCAATGAATCAATTGTCCCATTCTCAACCAAAAAAGCAAAACTGCAATGATTTTCTAAGAACACTTGATGGGATGGTGCTATTTGGAGATCAAAAGTTGGGTGCTTCTTTTTTGTGCCTCAAATGATTAAAAGAGGTTTCAACTGCTTTAATTATTAGAAAATCTTGTCTAAATGGTAATTTCCTATACAATTCTATTCATTTGGCACACATCTACATGGCTTGAATGGTAAATGATTGGCTTGATTGAAACTGCTATACCATTGAATAAATTCATTAGGACAGGTAGGATAAATGATTATATGGTTACAAGCTAATCCAAAATAAAATTGAACTTTTGTGAACCTTTTAGCAAATGCTGTTGCCTTTATCAACACTGTGATGAGAAATCCTTAAATCTGATCTGGGACAAAGAGGGTCAAAGCACATTGTGATTGTTAAAGTATCTACACTAAACAATGTCAACTGCAAGATAATGGTTTATTTTGACTGTCCAAGACATGGTGTTGTGTCAGTAGTGTGTTGGATTCTAAACAACAGGATAATCAAAATGTGTCCAATATCATCTTTGTTGGAAATTTTTTTATCAAAGCAAGCTTGACTGGGAACAATTTGATGTTATTATAAGGAGTGTTAACACAATCACACAGAGACTTTGAATCCAATATAATTAATTCTATTAATTGCAGATTGCCTTTGACAAAACAAGACAACAATTTGGTGAGCAGAAATGCAGAAGATGGCACAGTGGATATATCTTGTTCTTAATGAAAGAAAGGCAGGTTGTTGTTTTGACCAAGTTGTTTAACTTGATCAAGTCCTCAGGTCACTGTCACATTTGCTGATTGCCTTTTTGATGGAACCCTCCCTTCATGCTTTGAGCAATGGTTTGGAGATGTGTCCCCTTTTGAAGACAAAAGTTAGGTCATTGTCTTGTGTTTGTTGATTGGGTTTGTAATCCCTAGGTCATTGTCTGGGATTTATTAATTGGCTTTTTGGTGAGTGTCTCCTCCAGGTTGTAATGCATTGGAGAAGTGCAAGATAACTCTCCTTAGATAGAGAAGGCAAGGTCATTATCTTTGCTTTGATAATTGGTTTGAAAATTAAACTCATATCAAACAGATCCAGTTTGAGCTCCCAAAACCTGTAAATTAGGCACTTGAAACAAATTCAAATTTTATCATTATTCTCTCCACTTGTATCTTTCTCAACTAGTGGCGCACATGCCAAATTTGGCGCTTTGACTGTTACAGATCTGCGCTTTTGCTCTCTCTAAAAACAAAGGAATACATTAGAAATACACTGAAAAACAGATGCATGTGGCACTTTAGCCTACAATTTTCTCATTTATGTGGCACATTCTAAGAACTAGTTGAGAACCTGGTGTAAAGATTATTTATCGATAAGTTATCAGTCTCAATTTTCTGCACACTATTATATTGCATCTTAAACTTACCAATGTAAGCAGGTAATAATTTGGAATCATTGTGTTCCAAACTGTGAGAAATTACTTTTAAGTTTGAACCTATATTATTAGGCCTATACACAAACAAATCAACTACAATTTCCCATCTGACTAATTAGCTCGGTCTGTCAAGTTGGAGCCAGTAATACCAAGGTTCCAGGTTCAAATCCAGGATGATCAGAGAGTATTTTCAGAGACTAACCTTTAGTCCTATGCTGTTGTAGTTGACCAGTTTAATAATCAGGTCTTAATTACTTTTAATATTTCATCAAGTGTCACTCAGCAAGGTAAGCGAAATGTACATAAAGAATCAAAAATCAACAAAATATCCAAAATGTGTATCATCAAATTGTTTAATTTTGAAACATAAAATCTTTCTTATCCAAGATTGTTGACCATGTACTTTTGGTGGCAGTATGTGTCAAGTGTTTCCTCAGTGATTGAGATAACGGCTCAGAAAATTTTTGAAAACAACCTGTGTATTGTAAAATAACAGGCTATGTGTTGCTGACCGTAAACTGACTAATAATATTCTTTTGCTGTCTAGGGAATTCCTTTAACACTTTTATGGACGCTATGGAATGGACAGCAAATATTATTTTGTTGTGCTTCCTCTAATGCTGAACTCCCCTTTATACAAGTGCGGTACAGAAATGGCTGAGCACATGTTTGCTTAGTTATGATTTTTGTGACCCTGCCAAAGCTTTGAAAAAATACGATGAAAACTACCTGGCTATCTCTACTCAAAAATCTCATTTCAGAGAAGATTGTTTTTGTGAAAGTGACCACTTGCAGGACATACACTTACCTGAAGATGGCTACTCAAATATTTATTACTAATTTGTTACTTGATGGTCCAACGCTAGTAAGAAATGACCCAGTAACAGAGATGCCCTATATATCATTGAAATCCATGCCTTGCTTATTAACGATGGGACACTATTATCTGTAATATTGTGTAAGATGAGTTGTAGCTACAATCTATGCAAGGGAGGAAGTCTAACCAGGTTGTTGATTACTAGTGGTGATTTGTACGACTGGAGACTTGGACTGGACTACAAGGTGTGAAACAGCAGATCATGACAGGCCACAATTCTCATGAATAATTTGCAAATGTCACCGTCATGTTAGAATGTCTTTTAACAGCTTTGTAATAGGGTAGTCTGGCTAGGCTGGATTGCGAGTAAGCTTCAACTATCAAAATCCCATTAATACGGGTACTAGCTATATAATAATGGGTTTATACATGGAGATGAGTACCTACGTTTCACAATGAAACAACATATAACTTCAATAAGAATTTTACTTTAATGATACACTTTCATTTTCCATTGGCTTTTCCATACTGGTTCTATAGTGGTTATATATCGATACATTTCATTTCCCAGTGCCCTTTCCATAGTGGTTATATATCAACACATTTACATTTCCCATTTGCCTTTAATTAGTGGTTCCCTATTAGTTTTACATTAATATATTTCATTTCCGAATAGCCTTTCCATAATAGTTCCATATAGGTTCTATATTGCTTCATTTTTATTTCACGTTTAATAAACTTTCCACAATAGTTCCAAAGTGGTTCTATATCACTACATTTTCATTTTCCATTTGCCTTTCTTTAGTGGTTCCTTTGTGGTTCTATATTGCTACATTTTTATTTTACTTTTAATAACCTATCCATAGTGGTTCCATAATGGTTCTAAAAAACTACATTTTCAATTCCCATTTGCCTTTCATTAGTGGTTCTTTAGTGATCCCAATATTTTCATTTGCCACTAAACCCTGGTGCTTAGACACTAAATCTTTTTAAAGACTTTTTTTTACATACCGGTATACAAGCATTTGTTTTTACCAATCATTCATATTTATACCATCTTCTTTTAGGTAGATTTTAAGTAACTTCAAATCCTAGTTTAGGGTTCACTTTTATTTGTTATATATGAGCTTGATATTCACTTTTGAATACAAGTGATCACCTGAGAATGCTTCAGTTTTCCAGATCATAGAAAAAAGAGCATATGTGTCCCGCCGCGGCAAAAGGATGCAGTTGTCAGCTCGTACATGTTGCTTATTGTAGCATATCTGATGTATACAGCTAGTATACATCAGATATGATACAATGAGCTACATGTAGGAGACGACAACTGCACCCTTTTGCTGCGGCGGGACACATATATGAAAGAGTAAATGTAACTGAAGCCTAGGAAGCTATAAATAGCACTATTGAGGCCATAAACCTGGATTCTTTTAAATCATTCATGCTGCCATTCAAGATGATATGAAGCTGTCAAATTGGAGCAGAAATAACAAAATCTGGTGAGCTTAGATTGGGGATGATGTTTGATGCTAGATTAATTAATGTTTGAATTCAACATGACATTTTATGTGATAAATGTGTTAAATGACACGTGAAGAGCATACTACTTTGGAAGATTTATTGCAATATATAATTCAGAGGGATTAGGAGTGAGCTTAGTGAAATTAAATAATTTGCTTGGATTTTGTAGCTTTTTAAGGGAGAAACTTATGGACAAATCTATTAGGGGATGCACCAAATATCTTTCTTTTTAATGACATTTAGTGATTCATGCATTACAGCTAAACAAACTATATGGGTCAATTCATAAGCTCAATTCATACTCGGCCTCCAAACAAAATTTTTCCTACCAAACATTTGGTCGTGACATCACCAAATATTTGCCATCGAATTTAAACTATGAACGGGTAGCAAACATTTGGTCCAATGTATATGGCAATTCAATAACATGTGCAATCTAGCGGGAAATTTTGTTTGGACTGAACTCGGTATTGAAGTTGTTTTGTTTGGAGTCACTCGTCATTTTTACGTCACAACCAAATGTTTGGTAGGAAAAATTTTGTTTGGAGGCCGAGTATAAATTGAGCTATAGTTGGCCTCTAAACAAAATTCTCACTATCAAACATTTTGTTGTGACGTCAAACTATGGGCGGCCATATGTGTCCAAAAAGGTGTCAACAAGAGAAACATGTCTAAAAATATTAAGGGTGTCTCTTACAACAAAAAGGGTGTCTAAAATACCCAAAAGGGCATTTAAAACCCATAACAGTGTCTAACCCAAAATTGATATTTACTCAAAACGACGTGTGGAATCAAGAATGGTGTCTAAAACCAACAACACCTGTGGCCGCACATATTTTGACATCACAACAAAATGTTTGATAGCGAAAATTTTGCTTGGAAGTCAACTATGAATTGACCTTATCTGATAATGGATGGATGGGGGATGTGAGGTGGGGAGGATTAGTCTAGATCAATCAAATTCACAGTATGAAGCTAAATCACACACAATTTTCAAGAATATCTTCTGTTTCTCAACACCAAGACATAAGTTACAAATGTGTGTATTTTAAGTGGCCGGCCAGTGAACAATACCCTTTCTTAAGTACCAGCCAAACCCAGATCCATGCTTAAACTATCTATGCATCGCATCACCATATGGCTGTGATTGATGTTCTCCACAATCTCAATGTGCATCTTAAGTGGTGCTTGATTAGATGCTTGTAACAGAGCTGTTTAAAAGTCAAAGTGTTCCGTCTTGAGCACATACCCAGAGGAACACGTATACTGACGTCATTGTATTATGGAACCAAAAATAAATCATGTGAGAGGAATCTAGGAGATTACAAAACATATTCATTAACTACTTGGTTACATTATATGCAAAGTGCCATCCTCTTGAATTTATAAAAACATAACATGTCCCTGAGTTTCCATTTTAATAAAGAATATGGTGCATAGAAAGTTTGCACTATTTAATTGGATGCCGTCACATGACTTTAAATTCTTACCCATGCTACTCATTAGCCAGCAAACTACAAGTAGCAAGTGCAAAAAAGTTATTATGCATGTAGGTATCGAGCGATACATCAACTATATAGTCTAACTCTTAACACTTGACTAAAATGCCAACATTTGAAGGAGTTTGACCCATATTTGCATGGGTTTTAAGTGTATAATCGCATCAGAATCTATACAATGAAGATTACTTAATTTGCTTGGTACAAACGTCAAACGTTGTTTAAAGCATTTCTTTATAAATCATCAATTAAAATAAACTGGTTTCTAAAATTTCAGGTAAATACATTTTGGTTTTTAAAAACTTCAAACATCTTACTTCGGTTTGTTATTTTTAGGGCTATAAAAATGAGAATTAAGTGTTTGGTAATTTGAAATCTATCAACTGTTGGCTCAAAGTTAAAATCAAGACTATCTGAGCTTGACTAATTTTGCTTGACAGGATTGCATATGGCTGCTTCGGGTGTATATGTGACCTCAAAGACCACATAGCAAAAAATATGCAAGTAATATTTCTACTAAACTTGTCTACACGCAAAGCATAGATATTGGATATGCTCCTTTGTTCCTTTTTATTTTGTAAGGGGATTTTTAATCAAATCTGAGATTGATAGGCATACATTTTAGAGCTTGACACACTGTTATTGAATCTTTACAAAATGTCATATGTCAGACTAAGGTTAATCTGCTCTCGGTTTTCATTTGACTTTTATAAAACAACACAATTTGATTTAAAGTGCTTTCTTTATTTACAATCAAAACATACCAATATTTTAATAAATATAAGAAAAGCCAAGGTCAAAATCCTACTTTTGTAATTTCAAATATTGGAAAATTCTCTTAGATGCCTTATATAATTTGTTTCTTTGAATTAAGGGACAAGTTCAGCATCATCCCCAAACTTTTCCCCAAACAATTTTTGCATCATTTGAAGTATAAGCAGTAATAATAACAGCATGCAAAGTTTCATAGTCAAATTCAAACCCTGTTTATCAAAATATTTAGATGTTCTTTTATTTTTAACTATCGTTGTCGACAACGATAAATACTGCCCTCTATAGTTGGATTTTTAATATTATCCTTTTCTGGAGATCTAGTGCAAACTCCGTATTTCTTTTGATTTGTCTGCAATCAATGATGTGAAATGAATGTTTTACAAACAAATCATTGACTCTCTCTTGATATATAGTATTAATAACTACGTTTAGAGAATAGCCTCATACCCAAGATCAACAAACAAAATAAAATTCATATTTTTGACTTTTCTGAAGGTTTTGATCAAAATGTTCCTGATATCTGGTAATTGACTGTTATTTTCTAACATATGACGTGCAGATCATCCACAGATAAAATTTCACAATTTTGTCCAATGCCCCTTTAAATTGATTTCTACAAAGCTAAATTTGGAAGCAATTTATGTTACTAGTGTTCTCAAATTTAAAATGCAAGTACCCAGAACTGATCCTGTCAGTCAATGTTAGGATCATCCGAGGAGGACAGTTTTTGAGGTAGACAGATCCTGAAATTAACAAAAGGAAAATCCTTGGAAAAAATATAAAGCCTTTGGCATTATAGTGTAGCCGCAATTAGTATCCCGTTATCATTTTGTGATTATTTGACCAAATTTTGGTCATAGATAGAGTAGACACCCAGGATGAAGAAAAGTTAGGGTGGCAAAAATGTACCTGTTGCAAATAATTAATATGGCTCTTAATCCAAAATGGCCACCAATACGCATTTTCCTATTGTATTTTGCTTCATAAAACAAAATATTGCACTGCAGGTTCAAAGATTCAATTATTTTTGGAGTCACTAAATACAAAAGAAACCATTTACTACTTTACTTACTTACCAAAAATCCAAAATGGCCGCCAAAACGACATATTTTCATTAAGATTGATCAAAACAGCCATTTATATGTTTATTTTCAAAATCAATCGATAGAAATAAACAGCTAGGCGGCAAAAAGAGAAAATCATCCTTAAATTATATTAAATAAACACTTTAAGTCCACATAGCCCCAATAATGAGGTCCAAGAGGGCCGCAAAATACTATCTTGGTACAAGAGTTTAGAGCGGTATTAATCATTTAATGGGGCGATCTACACGGAGTGTTGATCCAGATGAAAACGCATCTAGGAGATGCGCATCTATAGACCGCTTTCACGTACGCGTGCACTGTGTGCTGTGCAGCAGATCCGGACGCCCATGTAGCCACAGTCTTCTGCAAAGCGGTTTACGGAGATGCGTTTTCATCTGGATTTGCCGCACTCCCGTGTAGATTGTCCCATTATTAAGAACATTAAATATTTATGACAATAACGAGGGAATTGGCTCATAAGCAAATGTTTTATCCCAAAATATGTGTTTCATTCAATTTG
>JXSR01S016558.1:0-35300 GCA_000969725.1 Ophiothrix spiculata | reverse complement strand
ATTGTAATTTCAAAAAAAAAAATATCCCACAAAGCCTTTCATTTTATCCATTGGAATCATACAGAATAGCACCATGATTAATGGATAAGTATGTATATCAAATATACAGGGAGAAGAAATGGAAGGCTATTTATAGCTTGTATGACTTGAGGCACATTTGAAGCTTTCATACTGCATAACAGCTGATCAAAGAACAACTTTGAGTCAAATACTGCTGAGATACAGGGAGGTGAATCCCTTCATGTAATTGGTTGTACAATACAAGAAATACCTGCAGCAAGTAATTGTAAGAAATGATTGCAACTTTTTTCTATCATTTTACATATTTTCTGAATCAAAGCTTCAGCTTCTTTGGTAGCACTACGATCAGGCTTGCCTTTGGCTTGGTTGTCAGTGCTTTATAGATCAGTGTTTTATATATGTAGAGTCAGTGGATTTATAAAGTTGGTGAACTAATTATATAGGCGATGGTTGCAGGTGCGACTTCTTTGGTTTAAAGCACATTTAATGTCTTTCTTTTCTACATAACAGTTGATTAAGATAACAGATGGTAGATGTCGTAAAGAATGTAAATTAATAAGGCATAAAAGCAGCACCACTGCACTACGCAACTCATTTTATCTTATAAATTGAAAAAAAAATTACTTTGTTGTTTGAATTGTGTACCATTATGAAATCTGATGAAAAGTTTCTACATGGGCAACTAGAATTGTATGCAGGGTTACCTCACACTTGATCCTTATGACATTTTAATTTTATAAAGTGACTGTCTATTAAAATGTGTCGCACAGTTGATCTTTTGTCATTTTCACTTTGTAATAAACCATATGCAAAGACCATGTTATAAGGATTATCTCAACATCCTTAAGTCAAGTTATGTTCCATTAAAGTTTCTTATTGGCTGAAAGGTGAAACTACGATACATGCGTTCAAAGATTAGCAAGCCATATGTTTTCTGATGGAGGTCTTAAAGTAATGTTGATTGCTTTCATATTTCAGCTCATTTTTTGAAATGAAACTTCTCACTTGTTTTCGACAAAGCATATTGTGAGTCTGGAATAATCAATTTTTGCTAAATTACGACATTCACATTTATTTCTACCTGTATAGCAAAATGAAATTTGTCAGCTTTATAGGTTCCCTTGTAAGTAATAGATAACAAACGTTGATGAGTCAATTAAGCTAGATAATGCACGCGACCTGGTTTATGGGTGTACATACACCCATAAACCAGGTCAAGTGCATTATCTAGCTTAATCGACGAAACGGAGATTTGTTATCTATCATAAACATCAAGTTTAAGCAGTAACAGTAAATTTGGAAATTGATGATGTTATAATCACTCTTAAATTAGCCCATTATTGTCTCAATTTAGGAAAATCATAAAAACAAACACCACCCGTGCATGATTATCAAGCAGTCATGCGAAACGTATATTGTGACTATGAAAGGTGGTCACAGTATCATAGAGTATGAACCTGTTATGTATATACATATAAAATTGGATTATTTTACAACAGATTAATCATCTGGGAACCTTATGATAATACCTACATAAGTAGTACGTCACTCATATCCCACGTGTACGGGTGATAAACAAATGACTCGGGAGTCAACCACCGTGTAACATCTTTTCAACTTCTTTTCTTCAATTGAAATCGTTAATTGATTGGTTTCAACCCATTCATAAAATAAATAATAATCATTGTTGACCCTGGTTAATACACTGTGGCACCATATTAAATATTAACATTATACAAATATTCATCCGTATTATCCTGCATATTATCTTGTAAGGTTTGGAATGTGTATTTCTCTACCGTTATCCAAAATGTAAATGTAGGTTTAATGAAAAAAAAATACAAGTAGTACAGCTTAAGAGACTTTGGTTTCAATTCGTCAATTTGACACCACAGAATTTATATCTCTAAAAATTTCACTATATAAAGCAACTACTGACAATATCAGGCTTGCCAACTAGTACGATCTTATCGTATTTGTTACGATTTTTACGTTTTTTGTTGGCAAAAAATCGTATTAGTACGATTTTTGCATTTCTCTTAATAAAAAGAACTGAAAAAATACAAGGCAAAGTCGCCAATATTTATGGTCTTGTGGCATATATTTGGGCCAAAATCTCAAAAAAGGTGTTAATAAACACAAGGAAAGTCGCAAGGGCACATGTATTCAATAAATATTTGTGCTCTTGGAACACACATTTGAGCCAAAATCTTACAAAAGTCGCCACCATTCTTCTTCTATTTTATTGGTGGTTCCCAGCTTCTTACATTGACTTCCACACACTCAACACTTATTAAAGAATCTTCAATGACACGTTAGAATCAAAAACGGGTCAGGGGTTCCCTATTAATTTAGGTGCACCAACTAGTGACTGTAATGCCACTGTAAAGGGATTGAGTCAAATGTTCTTGCACCTCGAGAAATTATGGTATGAGTTAGATATAGGTGAATGAGGGGGTAGATGACCCCCCTCCTAAAAAAAAATATTAAAAATGCTAAAATTGATTAAATTATTATAATTTCATTGTCAGTGAGTAGGCTTTTTGACTTTCTAATGTTGGCAAGCCTGCAATATGATATAATGTACACGAGACGGAAGACAGTCACGGGTTAGGGTGGTGTTTCTAGAAATAATGCACGGCTCCGCATGCATTATTAAAAATAATGCACGCCTCGCATGACTGCCTGGCATTATTAGATATAACTGCTTGCAAAAACAATAGATTCATGACGTCGAATGGAGCACTAGAGGTTTATTGGATGATAACAAACTTGGATCAAACGAAAACTGAAATATAATTCACAGTCATAATTGTTGCTTTCAACCAGAACTGATCCTTGCATTTTCAAAAATTATCTAAGGGCTTCTAGAACCCCATCTATCACCTTGACTATTTTAACAAAAAAGATATTTAAACTGGTGAAACAACACAAGGCAGAAAATATTTTTAACATAGGGTCAGTTTATACTTGGCCTCCAAACAAAATTTTCGCTGCCAAACATTTTGTTGTGATGTCAAACTATGGGTGGCCATAGATGTCAACAAGAGAAAGGTGTCTACAAAATTGATAAGGGTGTCTATTACAATTAAAAGGTGTCTAAAATCCACAAAAAGGTGTGTAAACCCCATAACGGTGTGTAAACCGAAAAAGATCTATATAACCCAAAGTGGTATGTGAAATCAAAAAAGGTATCTAAAGCCAAAAACGGCTATGGCCGCCCATTGTTTGACATCGCGTCAAAATGTTAGGTAGCGATTTTTTTTCTGGAAGCCGAATATAAACTGACCCATATTTTTAAATTTTACAACATTAATCAATATCTTTTAGAGTTGTGCTTTATTAAAGTACTTTCACATAAAATCGAAATGGCATTTGCACTACAAATTGGGTGGATTTTGTTTGAGCATGAAAGTACAATTAAGTGAAGACTGTCAAGACATTGAAATAGTTCAATGTATTTTACCTGGACAAAGCTGTAGTATGCGCAAAAGATTTTCTTCATAACCTATTTCAGAGGCTTGTAAATAAGTTACTGCAATATATAGATTTACAAGTAGGTCACCAAACCTAGCCACTATACATAACATTTGATACAACACAAATTCAGTAAACAAAGTCAAGCAAGTCTATTTTGTGACTTTTTTTATCCTTTTACTCAGGAGATGAATTGCAAATTATGAATCATAGACCTTCCAGTATAAAGGGTGTTCAATAAGTTTGTATCCCAAGGCAAAGGCAGTAAGCTATGCAGTTTTTTATTTATGTGGTATGGAATTCAACTAAATTAATGAATAAGGCAAAAGTTTGAAGTAAATACTTTTATTCCTGTAACACTAACAACCCCCCAAAATGACGAGTACTGAACAGTTCGAAAAATTGGCCATATATTGAACATAAATATACCTTATGATATCACGGCTTGACAGGTTGACATTGACAAAACAAGAGATTTGCAAACAACATAATCCATTAAGATCTTTGAAGATTTAATAATTCTTTGCTTTTCTAATGTACTACTCATTAATATTTCATGTCATATTTCATTATGAAACATTTAAGGCCAAGTAAGATAATATGTTTGTTTCCTTTAACCCTTCCTTCCCAAAAAATGCACCCGAAAAATGCAAATTTTATCACTTTTCTGAAAAAATAAAATATTTCTTACCGCCCCAGTTTTCCTTCGGTACATGTCGAGAAATGGCCTCCTTACGGCAATTATTTTGAGAGTTGATGACATCCACACGCCGTCATTCATGTAATCGGATATCCTGAAAATTTTCACAGTGAGATCATAGTCATCTTAAAGAAACTTAACAATTAATGTTTTCAACAGAGCTAGTCATATCTTTCATCCAAAAATTGTGTTGAAAAGTACATATATCTGATGTTTTTGTAAGCAATATAATTTTTTGATAAAATAAAATATTACCCCTTCCTTCCATCCCGATATTTTGAAAGCATATAATGTTTTGAAAAAAATTGTTCTCTTCCTTCTCCATGTTTTCAAAGAATGTTACAGGAAACAAGTAGTTAATTTTACTTGGTCTAAGCTTCAGTATCAATAACAAAACCATCAAATGTAAAATGCACTAATGCTGATATTGCAACATTTAGGTTGGTACGCACAAAGACGGTTTAAAGTTAGATTTGTTAAAGTGAAAAACTGCCTTCACCAGAAACACATTTCCTGTGTATTTGTATAGATTATTGTCACTTATTTATTCATTTATTTGGATTGATTATTGTCATATTGTCAAGGGGTATGTGTAAACCTAGACAAGTTTCACTTAGACCGTGTTTAACTTTAAACATGCTTTAAAATTACAGTTCCATAGTATCGTATGGTATCCTTCAGTCTTTTTGCTTTCTGACAAGTCCTGAGTTGTCCCCACTGGATTCTGAGATTACTTATATTTTGTTTCCCATGTTCTAATACCTGAGAAAAAAGGTCAAACCAAACATCATTGTAAGCTTGAGAGTGATGAGTTTCCTTAATTCCCAGATGGTGAAATACTCTCCAAGGTCATTCTTATGACAAAACTAATTAGGAGATATACATGTATACATGTGATGCTCAGGCTTAGGTATTACAGTTAGTGTCATATTTCAAATATGTTGCTTCCATCACTTCTCTTGTCATAATTGGTGCATCTGTAATAGTCAAATAAATGTGACGTCATAAAAAGCAATAGTGAAAATGATCTTGTCCGTCCTCCTGTTAAGATTCAAGCTAAAAACAGTTGCTGAAGCTTTGAAGAAACATTTGATAAAATACCCAAGGTTATCCAAATTGATGTGAAACTTTATACTTGTTTGAACAACTCAATGATTTATTCAAAATACATTCAAAATTTATGCACATAATTATCAGTGTAACATATGAAAATAAAATCAATATAATAGGTAATATATTGTTTTCTCTGATTAACAGAAACTGTGCAAACTAATTGAAATGTATACTGGATAGATCTTGATTTTATTGAAGAAAAACAGTCATACAAAATAGAACAAACGTATATGAAATTAAGGCAAAAAAAAAACCTTACCACAATCAATTGACTTAACTTCAAAACAACCAAGATTGATTAAGTGTAATGATATCACACATTTGTACTAGGAAAATATGTACAAAACCCTACCAAAGCCTTAATTGTACTGAGATTGATGGACAGGTGCATTGATGAAGGTCAGTGTAATACTTGGTTTTCTGCTGCTTGTGAACATCCTCTCTTTTCCAGGTAATTGCAAGTCATTCCCCTTGTAATTTACACATCAAATCAATATTGATCAAAATACTGAAATGAACTGTTCTGAGATAAATTAAAACTAATTTACAGAAAAAGCTTATCAGGTAGGAGGTATGTTTTTATCCCTACAGACAAAAAATGGTATATTGTTTTAATTGACTACTGGCCTTTTTTTAATAATAAGAAGTGATTCTTATTGAATGGTGATAAGAAATACTTAATTGTGTTGCTATTTACAAGTATACTTTATAAAAAATGTGTTTTCTTCTTCTAATAAACAATATTATTGGTTCAATAGAAAACATAAAACTCTCTTAACCAGGCAGGCAGTATTGAAGTAAGCAATAAAATAGAGGTTATATTTGTGACCATTTCAGTGAGCTTATTGGTCAGGCTAATTGACAAATGTCTGGTGGCAATTAAAAGCTTAATCCTGTCTAGGTAGGGCACTTGTGATGGGCAAGTGCTATAAGCAATGACAAGACGAGTCCAATCAGGTTGAAACCAATTGTATTTCCTGATAGGTCTAAATACAATTAAGAAAGGTATAATCAGACAAGTTGAAACCAATTAAGCCTTGATTGGCCTATTTGCATTTAGAGAAGATGACAAAAATGTGTGCAGCCTGTCAAAGTGCATGTTGCTCAGACAGTTTAATGGATACAGAGAAAATTATTTATTAAAGGGGCATTGGACAAGTTCGGCATAATCCCCAAACTTTTCTCCAAGCATTTTGAGATTTTTGCATCATTTGAAGTATTAGTGGTAATTATGACAGCATGCAAAGTTTCATTGTCAAATTCAAACCCTATATAACAAAATATTAGATATTCTTTTATTTTTTAATTATCGTTGTCGACAACGATAAATACTGCCCTCCATAGTTGAATTTTTAAAATTGGTCTTTTTAGGAGATTAAATGCAAACTCCAAATTTCTTTTGTATCAGCAATCTATGATGTGAAAGGAATGTTTTACAAACAAATCTTTGGATCTTTCTTGATGTATAGCATCAATAAATACGTATAAAGAATAGCCTCATATCCAAGATCAACAAACAAAATAAAATTCAAATTTTTGAATTTTCTGAATGTTTAGATCAAATTTTCCCCGATATCTGGTAATTTACTGTTATTTTCTAACATGTGAAGTATAAATCATCAACAAATAAAATTTCAAAATTTTGTCCAATGCCCCTAAATAGATCTATAAATTAAACAGATGGATCGAATTAAATATAATATAAGAAATAGCATTCATTTTTGTGAAATGCAAAATGAATGCCATTTTTTTATGATTGTACACTTATTCACAACCATCTTTGTTCTGGTAAATTGAAAAGCACAAATCTTGGACCATGTCCCAGACGTGTAAAGATCCAACTGTAGACTTCTGGTTGCAAAAACAAAACCTTTTGAACACCAGATCAGTCCCTTTGTACCCATCAAGGTAGCTAGCTAAGACAAAACAAGGTGAGGGCTAATCATAATTTTAACAAGACTCAAATTAGGGATTCTATAAGCTCTCTACTGTTATATGCATTATATGCATTGCTTAAGCTGACAAATTTTATGTGTAGTAAAAGTTGAATTCCGTGTTCTTTTCAGTGATAAAAATATCATGTGCATTTCTATGTCAATCGGCTGTCTAGGCAGTGTGGGGTGTGCAAAATTGGGATTATAACGTGGATTCTAAGGATTATTTTCAAATATCACTTGAATTTCAGTCAAGATTTAAAATGTATGATAAAAATACATACATTTTTGTTGTTGTGTTTTGTTTGTGTTGTTTAATAGTCACAAAAGTCATTCAATTTGATTTTTTATGTGAAAAGTGTGTTTCCTGTGAATGTCCGTTTTTCCGTTTTCTTAATTTTTGTTGTTCTTTTCTTTTTCTGTATCGTGGAAAACTTTGGAGCTTAGCAATGTTGTTCCAAAGATAACCTGCCACTTACTTCAAGTAATAATTTAACTGCAACAATTTGAACCTACTTGATCATAAGGTAGTTACTATCTAGTTTAGATAGGAAATTACACAATTCTGTAAAGGCAAGCTTTAATTCATTTTCCGATGGCAAAAGTTTCCATTCAAAATTTCTTTAGCATAATATGTAAGTCTCAGCTGCATAGGCTGTACATTGTTCATTGTCTGATTTAGCCTCTTTTCTCAAGTTTGTTTATAATCAATGTCCATTTCCTGAAAAGAACAACGATTATAAATGATCTTTCCAAAGGACTCAACACAGACGTAACAGGACTTAAACCCACAACCTTTTGATTTCAAGATACAGGCTCCTAGTAACACTGCTACACTCAGAAGCTTTGCCTCATATAAAAAAACATGTAGTAATTTGAGCTTACTTAAGCATAACACCACTTGCTCCAATTGAGGTGTTTAAAATCACAACTGACACGCTGATTGAGATTGGTTGTAGCAAAAACAATGCATGCAGTAGGCATTTCCTGTAGAACCTCACTTAGTTTTCATATGGCCTCTTGAAACAATTCCAATCAGGTCGTTCACTCACTCCAAATTAAAATCTAGGTTACTAAGTAGTTACTAGCACCTTTGCTGATGAGAAAAAGAAAGCAAGAGCTTTGGTTTCAAAAGAGAGGATAGGAAAAGAAAAATATGCAAATAACACTCAAGAAATTTACATTATTCAAAATTGCATAAAATATTTAATCAAATTCCAACACTGCCAAACATTTATATGTTACCATTCTGTATCTGCTTGAGATATCACCAACAGGCACTTAAAAGACACCAGTGTTTGTAACCCCTTTAAATCCCTAGTTGTCATTCTTACACACAGGAAGGTGGAGCTGACAGAACAGTGATAACATTATTGTATTTTTGCTTGGGGACATGATGTATTGTGTTTGTTTGTTAATGTACCCATTGACTTGACTGTCTCAATGAATCAATTGTCCCATACTCAACTAAAAAGCGAAAAAGTAACGATTTCTTAGAAATCTTGATGGGATGGTGCAATTTGGAGCTCAAAAGTTAAGTGCTCTTTGTGCCACATATGTTTGATTAGAGGTTTTAACTGCTTTAATGATAAAAAAAACGTTTGTAACTGGTAATTTGCTATAAAATGCCATTCATTTGGGACATGACCTGAATGCTGAATGATTGGATACCTTTTTCTTTGAATCATTTTTAAATAAGTAAAATTCTCTCAACTCTCAAAACAGCAAATATAGTGGTAATCATTCCATAAATTGTATAAGAAAGCTTGATAAACACATGGAAATGAATTGAAGTTCCTAATAGACAGTGTCAATTTACATTGTTAGTAAATATTAGTTGACATTGTTTCAAAATCTTTTTGAGGACTATGTCATGTGATGCTGTGGCAAGTGATGTCTTGTTAGGCTACAGTAGATTATAGCCGTAATATGTTGTCACAACGTAGTCCTACATCAAGGACAGTGATTCAAAGCTGAGTGGTTTGACCATTAGGCTTCACCCAACTGCCCATAGTCCTTAGGCTTCATTTGGTTGCTAATGGTCCTTCAGTTTCCACTGGCTACCCATGGTCCTTCAATAACTATATTTTGTGGTTTATTTTCACCATTCAAGACATAGTGTTGTGCTCAAAACAACAGGACTTTCACAAGCTTGAACATAAAAAAATGATGTTATTATAATGATTGTTAAAACAATCAGACACTTTCAAACCAAGATAAAATTGAAAATTATATCAGTTGCAGATTGCCTTTGACAAAAACAAGACAATAATTGTCTGATCAGAAATACAGAAGCTGATCAGAAGATATAGAAGATGGCACAGTCAATAGTATTGCTCCTAATGAAAAAATGCAGGTTGTTGTTTTGACCAAGTTGTTTGACTTGATCAAGTCCTTAGGTCACTGTCACATTTGCTGATTGCCTGTTTGATGAAATTCTCCCTTTATGCAGTGAGCAATGGTTTGGAGGTGTGTCCCCTGTGAAAGACAAAAGTTAGGTCATTGTCTTGTGTTTGTTGATTGGGTTTGTAATCCCTAGGTCATTGTCTGTGATTTATTAATTGGCTTTTTGATGAGTGCCTTTCCCCAGGTTGTAATGCGATGGAGAAGTACAAGATGCTCTCTCCTCAGGTAGATAAGGCAAGGTCATTGTCTATGTTTAGATGACAAGAAAATTGAAATCATACCAAAGAGATGAACTTTGAGCTCCCTACACCTATAAAATAACCTCATATTTACTATTCACATTTTCTCTTCATTTGTATCTTTTTTCAACTCAGGGTGTATAGATTATTCAGTTATTATTTTATCTGTTGACATTTTCTTGAGTCTAAATATAGCAATTTCAGCAGGTAAGTTTTGGAATGGTCATGTAGCAAATGGTAAGAAACTATTTTTTATGAAGTTTTAATGGTTAGAACTAAATGCCTACATAGTAGATACACAAATTGTCCACTTTTTCTGACTCATAAGCTCAGTTTGGTGCCAGTAATGTCTAGGTTCCAGGTTCAGATCCGGGATGATCAGTGTCTTTTTCACAGACTAGACCTGTGTGTGGTGGACCAGTTAAAAATCATGTCTTAATGTGTTAATGTCTTAATTACTGTTATTTAACATTTCCAGTATCACTCAGCAAGGTAAGCAATATGTGTGCGCGTGCAAGAATCAAAAAATCAAGAAAATAACAAAATGTGTATCATCAAATATAAAATCTTTCCTATCAAAGATTGCCATCCATGTACCTTTAGTGGCACTATGAGTCAAGTGTGTCGTCAGTGATTGAGATAACACCTTAAAAAGTTTTTGAAAACAACCAGTGTATTGTAAAATAACAAGCTATGTGTTGCTGACTGTAAACTGACTAATATTCTTTCGCTGTCTAGGGAATTAGTTTAACACTTGTATGGACGCTATCAAAATGTATGGAATGGACTGCAAATATTATTTTGTTGTGCTCTCTCTAAGGCTATATATGAGTATGGTGCTGAATTGGCAGAGCACATGGTTTCTTTAGTTACGATTTTTGAGATGAATATGTAAGTTTCAGTCTAAGTGCAATAGATACAAAGTAGGGATCTATCTAACTGTAATATTGAAAAAATACCCTTAAAATGCGACCCATGTACCCATCCTTTTTAAAAGATATTATTTTTTCAATTGTACAATTTTGTAATTAACACAACATATGATCAAAAATTCATTTTAAAAGTTTGTTAGCCTACATCAATATGCATTAAGACTTCAAAATGCATTAAATTGTTGTGCTGCCAAGCTTTGTAGAAAATAAGATGAAATTTACCTGGCTATCCAGTACCGCAAAAATCTCATTTCAGAGAAGAGTGTTTTTGTGAAAGTGGTCACTTGCAGGACAAACACTTGCCTGAAGATGGCTACTCAAATATTTATTACTAATTTGTTACTTGATGGTCCAACGCTAGTAAGAAATGACCCGGTAACAGAGATGCCCTATATATCATTGAAATCCATGCCCTGCTTATTAACGATGGGACACTATTATCTGTAATATTGTGTAAGATGAGTTGTAGCTACAATCTATGTATGAGAGGGAGGAAGTCTAACCAGGTTGTTGATTGCCAGTGGTGATTAGAGACTTGGACTGGACTACAAGGTGTGAAACAGCAGATCAATGGCAGACCAAAATTCTCATGAATAATTTGCAAATGTCATCGTCATGTTAGAATGTCTTTTAACAGCTTTGTAATAGGGTAGTCTGGCTGGGCTGGATTGCTTCCATGTCTCAACTATCAAGATCCCATTTAATACCGGGGTACCAGCTTTATAATACTGGGTTTGAACATGGACACAAGTACCATACTAGGGCTAAGATGTTATTGGTGCCGGTACAAGAAAGGTAGTTTATCAATTTGTATCAAAGAGACCAATATTTTCCACATATTTAACAATAGCATATTATGAATTCCTTGCTGATTTTTTATAAAAAAAGGAGTCCACTTTCTACCCAAAAACACATACACAAATACCCAATTCTCTTTATTATGTATTCCATGCTCCTTCCACTTCTTTGTGAAATATTAGAATAGGGAATGAAGAGTGGTCAGTAAAAACTGACATGAACCAATAACAGGTTTTGTTTAAAAAATAAGCCAAAAAAGTTTAAATGAATGACTTGTTTTGAATGGCTGCATACATAAGCATTTCTGTTTTCTTTTATTTGTTTTTGGTATAGGTTTGTCAACTTCAAATCCTAGTTTAGGATTAACTTTTAGTTGTTATATATGAGCTTGATTTTCACTTTTGAATATAAGTGGTCCCCTGAGAATGTTTCAGTTTTGCAGGTAATAGAGAAAAAAAGAGCATATATGAAAGGGTGAATGTAACTGATGCTTAGGAAGCTACAAATAGCACTATTGATGCCAAAAACCCTTAAGGCCTAACCATAGTCGGTCTCCAAACAAAATTTTTCCTACCAAACATTTGGTCGTGACGTCAAAATGACGAGTGACTCCAAACAAAATAACACCGAGTTGAGACCAAATAAAATTTCGCGCTAGATTGCACATGTTATTGAATTGCCATATACATTGGACCAAATGTTTGTTACCCGTGCATACTTTAAATTCTATGGCAAATATTTGGTGACGTCACAACCAAATGTTTGGTAGGAAAAAATTGGTTTGGAGGCGGACTATGGTTTGGCCTATATTCTTTTTAATCATTCATGCTGCCATTCAAGATGATATGAAGCTGTCAAATTGGAGTAGAAATAAACAAAATCTGATGAGCTTAGATTGGGGATGATGTTTGATGCTAGATTAATTAATGTTTGAATTTAACATGACATTTTATATGATAAATGTGTTAAATGACACGTGAATAGCTTACTACTTTAGAAGATTTATTGCAATATATAATTCTGAGGGATCAGGAGTAAGCTTGGTTACATTAAATAATTTGCTTGGATTTCGTAGCTTTATATGGGAAAACTTGTTGCAAAATTCTGTGTTTTAATGACATTTAGTGATTCGTGCATAAAAGCTAAACATACTATATCTGATAATGGATAGGTGGTGAGGTGGGGAAGATTGGTCTCAATCAATCAGACTCAAAGTAAGAAATCACACACAATGTCTAAGAGTATGTCCTGTTTCTCAGCACCAAGACATACTTTACAAATTCTTGTATATGAGGTGGCATGCCAGCAAACAATACCCTGTTAATTTCTTAGGTGCCAGCCAAACCCAGATCCATGCTTAAACCATCTTTGCATCGCATCACCATATGGCTGTGATTGATGTTCTCCACAATCTCAATGTGCATCTTAAGTGGTGCTTGATTAGATGCTTGTAACAGAGCTGTTCAAAAGTCAAAGTGTTCCGTCTTGAGCACATACCCAGAGGAACACGTATACTGACGTCACTGTATTGTGGAACCAAAAATAAATCATGTGAGAGGAATCTAGGAGATTATATAACAAATTCATTAACTACTTGGTTACATTATATGCAAAGTGCCATCCTCTTGAATTTACTTTACATAACATGTCCCTGAGTTTCCAATTTAATCAAGAATATGGTGCATTTAGAGTTTGTGCTATTTTATTGGATGCCGTCACATGACATTAAACTCTTTTTTATACCCATGCTACTCATTAGACAGCAAACTACAAGTAGCAAGTGCGAAAGTTATAATGCATTTAGGTATCGAGCGATACATCAACTATCTAGTCTAACTCTTAACCTTTGCTAAAATACTAAAATTTGAAGGATTTTTACCCAGATGCATTGTCTTTTGAGTGTACAAACACCTCAGCATTGATACAATAAAGAGAGCTTTATTTGCTGGGTACGTATGTCAAGATGAGATGATTCCTCTAACTGGAGTCTGAACCCTTTAACGCCTAAAGGGTTTTAAAAAATGTAAAATCAATAGATTTACATTACATTTGGTACCATATTGATAGAAAGTGTAGATACTTCCAAAATAAAACCCTTTTAATAGGCTAAGAGGTTGCTAAAACCAGACATGCTAAAAATACATTTACATCAAGTGTGTCTAAAGTGTCTGCAGCCATTAGCAGGCCTTAAAGTGTCAAAATACTTTTTCAAGACTTTAAAACGGTTGCTTACACCTATATCATTTTTCATTATACATTATATTATTAAATCTAGCTGTCTATAAATTTTCAAGTTTTATTTTGATTTCTTTTATAAGCTTCAAACATCTTACTTTGGTCTGATATTCTGGGAGTTACAAAATGGAATTTACAGTTGTTCATTGAGATGCACCAATTAGTTCTGATGAAAAGTAATCTGAAATCAAGACTTAGTGAGCTTGATTAATTTGGCTTGACAGGATTGCATATGCCTGCTTCAGGTGCATATGTAACCTCAAGCACCACATAGCAAAAAATATGCAAGTAATATTCCTACGAAAAGGAAATGGTTCATTCCAGTATGGAATATAATCACATTATCCCCGCACAGCTATGTGGCTGCCATGCTTAATTTATCTCTATTTCAATATAATTGAAAGAAATCAGTTTGGGGATTAAATCCTTTGTTATTTTCAAAAGGCCGGAAAGATCTGATGTAAGAGAGGAAGGAGATTGGTTTCAGTCCCTAGAGATGAAAATTAAATCACAGTTTTTGGCATTGTAATATAAGGACTGGAACAATGTTTACCCCATGAGAATTATTCGTATAAATTTGAATATCAATTTGAATCTATTGCTACAAATCTGATAAGCTGATTGAGATATTGAAGACAGTATTGGATACAAATTAAACAATATCCACAACAAAATCAGACGATTACAAAATGTTGAATGGACTAAAATGAGGCTTTTTGCACTTACAGGGTGGACCAATAAGAGCGTTATTGAAATTCAAAGGTGTGTAACACAACATTCGAAAAGTACTTTAAATTTTTTTAAATATTTTCATGAAGTGTGATGTCGTCTTCGTATGGTGTAAATTTAATTTCAAACAAAGCTTGCATTGTACAACTATTGACAATTTCGCAAAATAGAGTAGAAATCCAGTTTGTCCACTGGAAAGTCTTTGGTGTTTCTTTGATTTTGGCATGACTCTTTGGTTTTGCATGATTATAGATTTCTTTGAATTATGATATTTACAATCTAATAAGGATTTTTTGCCATAATTGTTCATTTTCATTTAAAAATTGATAGAATAAAAATTCAAGTTTTGTATTTTAGTACTACATTTAACTGGTTGCGGAACTTGGAAATATATAGCCATTTTGAACATATATGATATTTTCCATTTCATTTTTCCAGATCGTTTAATTTTGTACTGATCATTTTTATTAAAATGCACATATTGACATAAAATGCAACTACTACTTTCTTATGCAATTAACATCAGATTTATTGCAAAGTTCTTTTCAGTATTTTGATCAATATTGATTTGATGTGTAAATTACAAGGGGAATGACTTGCAATTACCTGGAAAACAGAGGATGTTTACAAGCAGCAGAAAACCTAGTATTACACTGACCTTCATCAATACACCTGTCCATCAATCTTACTGCAATTAAGGCATTTGTAGGGTTTTTTACATATTTCCCAATGTGTGATATCATTACGCTTGAGGATCTTTGGCTAAATCAATCTTGGTTGTTTTGAAGCAGGATATGCATCAAGTCGAGTGGTTGTGGTCAGTTTTAGAGCCTTCTAAATTTTGTTCAAATTGGTAGGACTCAATGTTTCTTCAGTAAAATCCAGACCTATGATTATTCTCACTCAACTTTATCCTTTATTAATTTCTATTTATCGGAGAAAAACATATTACTAGCATTGCATTTATTGCCATGTGTTTTACCGGTATGTGCATAAATTTTGCATGTTAAATCATTTTGTTGTGCAACCAAGTTTAATAACTGAAGTAGAAAATATTACATCAATTTGGATTACCTTGGGTAGTTTTTCCAAATGTGTTTTCAAAGCTACAGTATCTTGAGCTATATGTTCAGCGTGAATCTTGTGTTCTTGTTTTATAAAGTGACCTTAGCTGGAGGTCAGTCAAGGTCATTTTCACCATTGCCTTTCATGACATCACATTTTTAGACTATTAAAGATGCACCAATTATGACAAGAGAAGTGATGGAAACACATATTTGAAATTTGACACATAACGGTAACACCTAAACCTGATCATCACATGTATACACATATATCTCCAAAAAAACATCATATATATTGCAGATGTATTAAAATAAATTTGGAGTTTTCATTTGATATATATTGTTTGAACTTGACAATGAACTTTGCATGCTGTCATTATTATTGCTAATACTTCAAATGATGCAAAAACCTCAAAATGCTTCTAAGGGAAAAGTTTGAGGAGGATGCTGAACCTGTCCAATGCCCCTTTAAAGATGCACCAATTATGACAAGAGAAGTGATGGAATCCACATATTTGAAATGTGACACATAACGGTAATACCTAACCTGATCATCACATGTATACACGTATATCTCCAAATTTGTTTTGTCATAAGAATGACCTTGGAGAGTATTTTAAAGCTCTAAAATGATGATCGCCCAACTTATGTGTGTGAAGTGCCTAGTTTCTAAGTACGATCCCGCCCGTTTTAACTATGGGAAGTTTTTACAGTTGAAATAAATCATTAAATTTTAGGTAAAGTTGCAACTGCAAATGTCAGCAACCCGGAAGGCTCGATTACTCTCAATTAAAAAAAAAAAAAAAGAGAAAGACCAGCATGTAGCTCTACGCTCTAAATTCATTTTTACATAGCAATACACACTGGTTCCTGAGACAATTTTTTTTGCCTTATATTAAACATGCCCAGATGTTGAAATTTGGTATTTATAAAGGATGTCTTAGCCTAATCATGCTACTAAAGAATTGAAAAAGAAATTTTGCAAAATAATAAATAAAAATTTAGAAGATAGGGGAATCTGTGAGTTGATTAAATAAAAATTTAATGATTTGTTCTGCAAAACGGCTTACGTCCATTTTCAACAATAAAACAATAGCCAATTATTAAGAAAACATTTGATGAATTATCTTGATTACACCTTATTTATAAAGACATTTCAATAAAGATTTACTAAAATCATTATCAGCAATTTTGCGACACATTTTGATGTCCTAGCAGATTTTTGCCCTTTCCCGAAAAGTGCAAAATGGACGTAAGCCATTTTACAAGTCAACTCTTCGTATAAGCTTGATATTTTTACTTTTGAATAGAAGTTGTCCCCTGAGAATGCTTCAGTTTTCTAGGTCATAGACAAAAAAGAGCATATATGAAAATGTGAATGTAACTGAAGCCTAGGAAGCTATAAATAGCACTATCGACACCATAAACCTGTATTATTTTAATCATTCATGCTGCCATTCAATTGATACGAAGCTGTCAAATTGGAGCAGAAATAACAAAATCTGATGAGCTTATATTGGGGATAATGTTTGATGCTAGATTAATTAATGTTTGAATTCAACATGACATTTTATGTGATAAATGTGTTAAATGACACGTGAATAGCTTACTACTTTGGAAGATTTATTGCAATATATAATTGCGAGGGATCAGGAGTAAGCTTAGTTACTTTAAATAATTTGCTTGAATTTCGTAGCTTTATAAGGGAGACATTTGTGGAAAAATCTATTACAGGTTGCACCAAAAAATCTTTCTGTGTTTTAATGACATTAAAAGATTTGTGCATTAAAGCTAAACATACTATATTTGTTAATGAATGGGTGGAGAAGATTGGTCTGAGTCTGATAAATGATTAATCAGACTCATAGTTAGAAGTTAAATCACACACATCTCACACACGATGTCCAAGAATATGTACTGTTTCTCAACACCAAGACATACGTTACAAAGTCTTGTATATCAAGTGGCCAACCAGGGAACAATACCCTCTTAGTTTCTTTTTATTTAAGTACCAGCCAAACCCAGATCCATGCTTAAAACATCTATGCATCGCATCACCATATGGCTGTGATTGATGTTCTTCATAATCTCAGAGCAGCAAACCTTTGGAACAACTTTGTTGATACTGAGACATGTTCAAAATTTAATTCTTTGTCCCTTGGACAGTTCAAACATGTTATTAATGATATTTAATTATGTTTCCCATTTTGTTATCACATGACAGTTTAGGTGACACTTGTTTCATGTCTTGTATATGATTGTATAAACATTGTTTGTAAATCATATCTTGTAAATATTTTGTAATTATATATTTTATTTGTATTTCAACTTAACAGGGCTTTCTGGAATAGCAGTGCTTAGCCACTGAAGAAGCTACCCTGTATAATGAAAGCTTGAATAATAATAATAATGTGCATCTTAAGTGGTGCTTGATTAAATGCTTGTAACAGCTAGCTGTTTGAAAGTCAAAGTGTTCCATCATGAGCACATACCCAGAGGAACATGAGCACATACCCAGAGGAACATGAAGTTTTAATGGTGTAAACTAAATGCCTATATAGTAGATACACAAATTGTCCAATTTTCTGACTCATAAGCTCAGTTTGGCGCAAGTAATGTCTAGGTTCCAGGTTCAGAACTGGGATGATCAGTGTTTTTTCTCACAGACTAGGCCTATGTGTGGTGGACCAGTTAAAAATCATGTCTTAATGTGTTAATGTCTTAATTACTGTTATTTAATATTTCATCCAGTGTCACTCAGCAAGGTAAGCAATATGTGTGCAAGAATCCAAAATTCAAGAAAATAACAAAAATGTGTATCATCAAGTATAAAATCTTTCCTATCAAAGATTGCCAACCATGTACTTTTGGTTCCACTATGTGTCAAGTGTTTCCTCAGTGATTGAGATAACGCCTCAAAAAATCTTGGAAAACAACCTGTGTATTGTAAAATAACAGGCTAGATGTGTTGCTGACCGTAAACTGACTAATATTCTTTCGCTGTCTAGGGAATTCCTTTAACACTTGTATGGACGCTATCAAAATGTATGGAATGGACTGCAAATGTTATTTTGTTTTGCTCCCTCTATACGAGTATTGTGCTGAATTGGCAGAGCACATGGTTTCTTTAGTTACGATTTTTGAGATGAATATGTAAGTTTCAGTCTAAGTGCAATAGAGACACAAAGTAGGGATCTATCTAACTGTAATATTGAACAAATATTCTTAAAATTCTACCCATGTACCCATCCTTTTAAAGATATAATTTCTTCAATTGTGCAATTTTGTAATTAACACAACATATAAGCAACTTTTTATTGAAAAGTCAAAAATTCAATTTAAAAGTTTGTAAGTCTACATCAATATGCATTAAATTGTTACCCTGCCAAGCTTTGAAGAAAATAGGATGAAAACTACCTGGCAATCCAGTATTCAAAAATCTCTTTTCAGAGAAGAGTGTTTTTGTGAAAGTGACCACTTGCAGGACAAATACTTGCCTGAAGATGGCTACTCAAATATTTATTACTAATTTGTTACTTGATGGTCCAACGCTAGTAAGAAATGACCCGGTAACAGAGATGCCCTATATATCATTGAAATCCATGCCCTGCTTATTAACTAATGGACACTATTATCTGTAATATTGTGTAAGATGAGTTGTAGCTACAATCTATGAGAGGGAGGAAGTCTAACCAGGTTGTTGATTGCCAGTGGTGATTTGAGACTTGGACTGGACTACAAGGTCTCAAAAAACAGATCATGACAGGCCACAATTCTCATGAATAATTTGCAAATGTCACCGTCATGTTAGAATGTCTTTTAACAGCTTTGTAATAGGGTAGTCTAGCTGGGCCGGATTGCTTGTGTGTGTCAACTATCAAAATCCCACTTAATACCCGGGATTCAATACCGGGGTACTAGCTTTATAATACTTGGTTTGAATATGGAGATAAGTACCATACTAGGGCTAAGATGTTATTTGTGCCAGTATAAGAAAGGTAGTGTATAAATACCTATCAATGCGTAGAAGAGACCAATTTTTTCCACTTAATTAACATTAGCGTAAGTAATTTCTTTGTTGATTTTTTTTTTATGAAAAAGGACTCCTCTCTCTAGCCAAAAACAAATAATAATAATAATAATCTGCACTTATATGGCGCTATAACAAAAACACAGCGCCTTACCAAAATAGTATACAAGCAAAAATGCTGCCAATGAGAAAAACAAGACAAATCACTTAAGCAAATGCATTTTTTAAAAACAGGCATAGAAGCGCCTCCCTGATCCGAATTGGCAACATATTCCACAGCTGTGGAGCTGCAACTGAAAACGAATGGTCACCAGAATTCTTAACTGAACGAGGAACGTTGAGCGTGGTGTTATTGGATGAGGAGCGAAGTCTACGCCTACTCTCAATCGGTGCTTGAACAATATCACTCAACATTGTTATAAGATCTTAAAGATACGAATACCCAATTCTCTTTATTATGTATTCCATGAGTCCTTCCGCTTCTCCGTGATTTAGAAATGTTGTTGGGCTGTTTAATTCCGGAGTCATTTTCTGATTGGTTTAAATATTAGAATAGAGAATTGAAGAGTGATTGGTAGAACTTGAAATATTACCATTAAATGAAGCAATAACAGGTTTTGTTTAAAAAAAAATAACCAAAAATGTTTAAATGAATGACTTGTTTTGAATGGCTGCTTTTATAAGCATTTCTTTTTTCTGTTTTTTCTTTTCGTGAGTCAACTTCAAATCCCAGTTTAGGGTTAACTTTTAGTTTTTAAATATAAGCTTGATATTCACTTTTGAATACAAGTGGTCCCCTGGGAATGTTTCGGTTTTCCAGGTCATAGAGAAAAGAGAATATATGAAAGGGTGAATGTAACTGAAGCCTAGGAAAATATAAATAGCACTATTGACGCCATAAACCTGTATTCTTTTAAATCATTCATGCTGCAATTCAAGATGATACTAAACTGTCAAATTAGGAGTAGAAATAACAAAATCTGATGAGCTTAGATGGGAGATGATGTTTGATGCTAGATTAATTTATGTTTGAATTTAACTTGACATTTTATGTGATAAATGTGTTAAATGACATGAGAATAGCTTACAACTTTGGAAGATTTGTAAGGGATCAGGGGCAAGCTTAGTTACATTAAATGATTTGCTTGGATTTCATAGCTTTATAAGGGAGAGACTTTTGGAAAAATCTATTCGGGGTTGCATCAAAAAATCTTTCTGTGTTTTAAGGAAGCAGGTTAGCGCAACGGTATTTGCCTCTCTTTGCACCAATGAGTCCGGGGTTCGATTCCCGATCCCAGCGCTGTATGTGCATTTGGTTTCCAGTCCATGCTCGCTTCGCCAGGTTTTACTCCGGGTCCTTCGGTTTTCCTCCTGCACTAAAACTGAATATTAAAGAAAGATCTAGGACCCCAAATGAAATAAGCTTCATTAGAGGCTTTCTTGGGTTATCCTTGGCTATCAGCCTAAAGAACTCTTTCTTTAATGACATTTAGTGATTTAATAAAAGCTAAACATACTAAATCTGATAATGGATGGGTGATGGGTGGTAAGGTGGGGAAGGTTGGTCTTAATCAGATGGTTAGAAGTTAGAAGCTTAATCACACAAAATGTCCAAGAGCAGTGTTTCCGCTAAGGCCGTATGGCGCGCCATTGGCGCAGGAGCGGTGAAAATTTGGCGCAATGAGTTTCTAAAAATGTGTAAGAAAGATATTTTTCTAGCTTTATTGAGCCAATTTTCAGCCACAGCTCATGATTTTGGCGTAAGCACCTCCTAAACTTTGTCAAACTTGCTCGAATTGGCGCAAGCTCAAAAACCTTAGCGGAAACACTGTCCAAGAGTATGTCCTGTTTCTTAGCATCAAGACATACATTACAATTTCTTGTATATCAAGCAGCCAGCCAGTGAACAGCCAAACCCAGAACCATGCTTAAACCATCTATGCATCGCATCACTATATGGCTGTGATTGATGTTCTCCACAATCTCAATGTGCATCTTAAGTGGTGCTTGATTAGATGCTTGTAACAGAGCTGTTTAAAAGTCAAAAGTGTTCCGTCTTGAGCACATACCCAGAGGAACACGTATACCGACGTCATTGTATTGTGGAACCAAAAATAAATCATGTGAGAGGAATCTAGGAGATTATATAACATATTCATTAACTACTTGGTTACATTATATGCAAAGTGCCATCCTCTTGAATTTACTACACATAACATGTCCCTAAGTTTCCATGGTGCATTCAGAGTTTGTGCTATTTTATTGGATGCCGTCACATGACATTAAATTCTTACCAATACTACTTATTAGACAGCAAACTACAAGTAGCAAGTGTAAAAGTTATAATGCATTAAGATATCGAGCAATACATCATCTATCTAGTCTTAACTCTTAAACTTTGCTTAAATACTTAAATTTGACGGATTTTGACCCAGATGCATTGTATTTTGAGTTTACAAACACCTCCGCATTAATACAACAAAGAGAGCTATATTTGCTGGGTACATTGTAACTGAACCCGCCTAGAGGGTTTTTAAAAATGTAAAATCAATAGATTTATATTAAATTTGGTAACAAATTGAAGGAAAATGTAGATACTTCAAAAATAAAACCCTTCTAATAGGCTTGGAGGTTGCTAATAACCAGTCCTGCTAAAAACACATTTACGTCAAGTGTGTCTTGCATTAGCAGGACTAATGTATCAAAACTCTTTTTCAAGACTTTGAATAGGTTGCTTATACATATAGCATTTTTCATTAAACATTATGGCCCGTATTCCAGAAACGTTTTTAGCTAAATCAAGGTTTTATTTCCCTTCAACAGCACGACTCATTGAACTGTTATGCTTGATAGCTGCAATGATGCGTATAATTCATGGACAGTTGATGCTCAGTTAAACAATGGTTTTAATTTAGCTAAACATCTTTCTGGAATACGGGCCTATATTATTAAATCTAGCTGTTTCTAAATTTTTAAATTTTGATATTGATTTCTTTTATAAACTTCAAACATCTTCCTTTGGTCTTATATTCTGGGATTTATAAAAAGGAATTTACATTTGTTCATTAAGATCCACAAATTAGTTTTGATGAAAAGTTAGCTGAAAGCTAGTAAAATCAAAACTGTGAGCTTGACTAATTTTGCTTGACAGGATTGCATATGCCCGCTTTAGGTGCATTCGTGACCTCAAGCACCACATAGCAAAAAATATGCAAGTAATATTCCTGCTAAAAGGAAACGGTTCGTTCCAGTATGGAATATAATCACATTATTCCTGCACTGCTATGTTGCTGCCATGCTTAATTTATCTCTATTTCAATATAATTGAAGGAAATCAGTTTGGAGATTAAATCCTTCATTATTTTCAAAAGGCGGGAAAGATCTGATGTAAGAGTGGAAGGAGATTGGTTTCAGTCCCTACAGATGAAAATTAAACTATGGTTTTCGGCATTGTAATATAAAGACTGGAACAATGTTTACCCCAAGAGAATCATTCGTATAAATTTGAATTTCAATTTGAATCTATTACTACAAATTTGATAAACTGATTCAGATATTAAAGAAGAAAGTATTGGATAAATATTAAACAATATCCACAACAAAAGCAGACCATTACAAAATGTTGAATAGACTGGAATGATACGCATAAACTCAAAATGAGGCTTTTTTGCACTTACAGGATGGACCAATAAGAGCGTTATTGAAATTCGTCAAAGGCGTGCAACTCAAATTTGGAAAAGTACTTAAAGATAATTTTAACATATTCATGAAGTGTGATGTCTTCTTTGTATGGTGTAAATTTCATTTCAAACAAAGCTTGCATTGTACAACAATTGACATTTGTGCAAAATAAACAGAAATCGAGTTTTCCACTGGAACGTCTATGGTATTCATGTCTTCATTGAAATTAAGTTACTATCTTTGTTTTATGCATAACTGTTTGTTTTGCATGATTATAGATGACTTTGCTTACTATATTTACAGCCTAATATTGACTTGTTTGCCATATTTGTTCATTTTTATTTAAAAAACGATAGAACAAGGTGCAACCTTTGTATTCTTGTATTCATTTAGATCTTCTACTTTTGTACTGATCACTTTATTTAAATGCACATTCAGATTGCCATAAAATGCAACTACTACTTTCTTACTGCAATTTTTATATCTGTTTATTTCAAAGTTCCTTTTAGTATTTTGATCAATATTGATTTGATGTGTAAATTACAAGGGGAATGACTTGCAATTACCTGGAAAAGAGAGGATGTTCACAAGCAGCAGAAAACCAAGTATCATCAATGCACCTGTCGATCAATCTCACTGCAATTACAGATTTGAGAATCTGTGGTGCAATAAATGGTTTTGTAGGGTTTTGTACATACTTTCCCAGTTTGTGATATTATAACGCTTGAGGATCTTTGGCTAAATCAATCTTGGTTGTTTTGAAGCAGGATATGCATCAAGTCAAATGGTTGTGGTCAGTTTTAGAGCCTTCATGTAAAGTTTGTTCACATTTGTAGGACTCGGTATTTCTTCAGTAAAATCAAGATCTATGGACTCCTATTATTATTCTCACTCATCTTAGTCCATTATGCATTTTAAAGGGGCATTGGACACAATTTTGAAATTTAATTCGTTGATGACTTACACTTCATTTGTTAGAAAATAGCAGTCAATTACCAGATATCTGGAAAAATTTGATCTAAACCTTCAGAAAATTCAAAAATTTGAATTTTATTTTGTTTGTTGATCTTGGGTATGAGGCTATTCTTTAAACATATTTATTGATGCTATACATCAAGAAAGATCTAACGATTTGTTTGTAAAACATTCCTTTCACATCATAGATTGCAGATCAATCAAAAGAAATTTGGAGTTTGCATTAGATCTCCTAAAAAGACCAATTTTAAATATTCAACTATAGAAGGCAGTATTTACTGTTGTCGACAACGGTAATTAACAAATAAAAGAATAGTTAATATTTTGGTATATAGGGTTTGAATTTGACAATGAAACTTTGCATGCTGTCATTATTACAGCTTATGTTTCAAATGATACAAAATTCTCAAAATGCTCGGGGAAAAGTTTGGGGATGATGCTGAACTTTTCCAATGTCCCTTTAATTAGTTTGCACAGTTTCTATCTATCGTAGAGAAAATATATTATTTGCATTGCATTTATTGCCATATGTTACACTGATATGTGCATAAATTTTGCATGTAAAATCATGGTATTTGGCAACCAAGTTTAGTAACTTAAATATAAAATATTACATCAATTTGGATTACCTTGGGGTATTTTTTAAATGTTTTCTTTTCTAAGCTGCAGTATCTTGAGATGTGTTTAACTTGAATCGTGTGTCCTTGTATTATAAAGTGACCTTGAGTAGAGGTCAGACAAGGTCATTTTCACCATTGCCTTTCATGACATCACATCTATTTGACTATTAAAGATGCACCAATTACTAGATGAGAAGTGATGGAATCCACATATTTGAAATTTGACACACAACGGTAATACTTAAACCTGATCATCACATGTATACATGTATATCTCCAAATTAGTTTTGTCATCAAAATGACCTTGGAGAGTATTTCACCATCTGGTTATTAAGGTAACTCATCACTCTCAAGCTTACAAAGATGATGTTTTGTTTGACCAGTATTTCTTATAATTGGAACATGGGAAACAAAATGTAAGACATCTCAGATTGGCAATACCACTGCCATCAGACTACCTTAATGTATCAAACTTCTTGAATTACACAAAAGGTCCACTAAACTGGTTCATCCTTCATGAAATCTGTTGTTAATACATGTATTGATTAGTTAGCTTTAAGTCTTTTGGAGCAATCTAGCTTTAGAACATCTTACTTGAAGCTTAGACCTGTAATCTGTCCTTGTATTTGGTCATCAGACATTCTACTGTTGAGGGATTTAAAAAAAATGTTTCTACACATAAGGTAACCACCCTTCTTGCTCGTTTTGCAATATTTTCTTTTGCATGTCTCCTGTAATGGATACATGCATTTGCTATTGTGAATAATTCAAGTTGGGGATATTGAATGTTAGCCTTTGGTCTTAATGTTTATAATTTTCCCAATGGTACCGTTGTAAAAATACACACTTATCTAACTATATGTTGCATTCTTGGAATTTAGAAGCATTTTAATTATTGAATTATAATTGGAAGTGTTTTTTGGACCGAGGTACTTTTCTGAGAGAGCATAACACCCAAAGAAAAGTACCGAGACACAAAACAAACACCATTAATTTTAAACAATGACCGAATCAAAAAATGGTGCAAAGTCATTATTGTCATTAATAACAATGATTTTATTTCTAAAATTCATAGATTTTGAGCAAAAATGGTTGGAAATCATAATTTCATCTTGGTTGTTTCTTTGTCGTCTGCTAAAAACATTGATCAGTCCAGACACTGCTTTCTTGTTTCCTCGAGTCAAACGTGACCTCTGCGATATAATTGTGTGCACATATTGTTGCATTTAAAGCATACGTGCTATTATCGCATGCACCACGTTAACGCAGGTCATTAACAGAAGTAATGTTACCTGATAATGACTGCGCAATTAGTTGTTTGCATAAAAGTAGAAATAATCTTAGCAGATTGGATTGCCCTATTATGCATGTTATTAATAGACAATGTTGTTTATTTGTTGGGTTCTTAACGGTCATATTGATACTGTATCCCTATCCACTCCTTGGTATATACGAAGCAAGTTTAAAGTTGCACTTGGTCCAAGTGAAAAATGTCTTTGTTAAAAAATGCTCCTTTGAACAATACATCACAAATAACAATACAATTGCACTGGAAATGTTTTTGGTGAAGGCAGATTTCACTTTAACAGATTGAACTTCAAACATCCTTCAACAAACCTAAATGTTGCAATCAGCATTAATGCATTTTACATTTGGATTTGTTATTGATAGTGAAGCGTAAATGTTTCATAATGAAATATGACATGAAATATTGATGAGTAGTACATCAGAAAAGTAAAGTATCATTAAATCTTCAAAGATCTTAATGGATTATGGTATTTGCATATGCTCTTGTTTTGTCAATGTCAGTTGATCAAGCTGTGTGATATTGTAAGATATAATTATACATTTTGAAGTAAATAACTACTTTTATTTTTCATGCTGTAGAAATTTTAAGTTTTCTGGTTATGGGTTCCGAAAGCTTAGAATAATGAGGTTAAGAGCTTCAAAATCAACCTCTTTTTTGCAATGTTTGTACTGAGCAGCCCAATTCTTTTTAATGTGTAGGACTAACCTTTTTTAAGTGTGACATCATTGATATTCAGAAACCTAACTGGCATTTTAAAATTTAACGTAACATTAAATTAAGAGCAGATATTTATATAAAACTGACCATATATTCATTAATTAAGTTGAATTTCATAACATACGAATAAAAACTGCATAGCTCACAACCCTATTGAAAACCCCTCATACTTAAAGGTCTATGACTCGCAATTTGCAATTCATGTCATGAGTAAAACGATACAAAAGTCACAAAATAGACTTTCTTGACTATGTTTACTGAATTTGTTTCATATCAAATGTTGTGTTCAGTGTAGAATAGTGGCTTGGTTTGGTGACCTACTTGTAAATCTATATATTGCTGTAATTTATTTAGAAGCCTCTGAAACGTTTAATATGAAGACAATCTTTTGTGCATACAACGGCTTTGTCTAGATAAAATATGTCATACTGTTTCCATGTCTAGGCAGTCTGCACTTAAATTGTACTTCCATGCTTGAACAAATATTAAATCAACCTAATTTGTAGGGTAAATGCCATTTGAGTTTTATGTGAAAGTGCTGTTATAAAGCATAACTCTAGAAAAAATTAATTAATGTGGTACAATTAAATTACATGCCAAAAATATTTTATATAAGATATAAAATGGCTAAAATGGCACATGGCTTTCTGATCTTAAATGCACTTATCTTAGTTTCACCTTGCATTCCATTAACTTTAATTCAAATTGAGTAAAGGATATTAATTCTTATGAGATCTTTGCAAATACTTTATTAAAAAAGTGAAAATGTTAAAAGATCTTTTGTGTGGAGTCGGTTGGCGCAGCGGAAGTTCCCTCGCCTTGCACCAATGAGGTCCTGTGTTCAATTCCTGTGCTGGGCGCTTTATGCGCATTTGGTTTTCAGTCCATGCTCTCTACCGCAGATTTTTCTCCGGGTACTCTGGTCTTCCTCCTGCATTCAATAACTGAATTTTAAAACATCTTGGAGCCCTGTTGAAGATAAGCTTCATTTAGCTTATGTAATAGCCAAATACCAAGTTGGGTTTCCTTGACGAAAGCCTAAGCAAGATGAAAGTCACATTTTATGAAATTAAATTGTTATAAAAAGCTCAAGTGTGAAGTATCCTGCACATATTCCTGGATGCACTTGTAGCAAGACATTTTTCATCAGATTTTGCAAATTTCAAACAACAAAGTAACTTTTTTATAATTTAAAAGAAAAAATGTGCTGCTTTGTGCAGTGGTGCTGCTTGATATGGACTTACATTCTTTACATCTACCATCTGTTATCTTAATCATCTGTTTTGTAGAAAAAAGAAAAATTGAATGTGCTTCGAGCAAAAGAAGCTAAAGCTTTCATTCATAAAATTTGTAAAATGCAAGGAAAAGTCGCTATCATTTCTTACAAGTGTTTGCTACAGGCAGGTATTTCTTGTTTTGTACAACCAATTACATGAAGGGATTCACCTCACTGTAACTCAGCAGTATTTGACTCAAAGTTGTTCTTTGATCAGCTGTTACAAGAATGCTGTATGAAAGCTTCAAATTTGCCTCAAGTCATACAAGCTATAAATAGCCTTCCATTCCTTCTCCCTGTATATTTGATATATATACTTTTACATTAAACATGGTGCTATTCTCTATGATTCCAATGGATAAAATGAAAGTCTTCTTTGGGATATTTTTTCTACATTCTATTTTCATATCTATTTTATGTTTTTACAGCATACTATTTAACAATAAAGATTTTCATATGCTTATAAACATTTTCTGGCACATTGCTTAGTTTTAATTGTTGAGATATTTTCTTATATTTTGTAATTTGTAAAAATTAGTGTGAGTATGATTATCATACTATTCCACATCATTGCTTGCTCTTACTGCCATAACATTAAGAAGAGCTATATTTAATTAGATTATTCAAGAAATTCTGCTTTCGGATCAATATTCTTTTAAGGAATTGGTGTTAGCTGAGGTATGAATTTGAAATTTAGATGCATTAAGGTCAGTTCACAAATTTCAAAATAACAGATTCCTAATACTTAAAATTATTCAACATTATTTGGGCTTTTTCATAGGTAGTCTATAACAGTTATGATTATAGTTTTATTTTTTTTTGTGCTTTTGATGATTAAGTAATATATATTTGTATTTTGTTCTTTTCAGGTAAGAATATTTGTAAACATGTTACGAGATTTTGAAGAAAAGCGACTGTTAGGTAAGAAAAACTGAAAAGACTTAAAATTAAAAATTGGCTAAAAAAGTATTTTTGGAAATACTACTTGCAATTCCAAGCATTATTATCATACTGAACTAAATTGCCCTTATCACAAGATGTATGGTCTTTGATTTCAATTAGTATTAAGTTTAAAGAAGCTTGTGTGATCTAGTAGTGAAAAAAGGCAAACAGAAAATCTTGCGTAAACCGCTAAAAGAGTGGAGTGTTTTTCATTGCCTAATGGAATAAAGTATTAAGTATTTGGTACATTTGGAAGAGGACAATAAAAGTAATCTGTATGTTTAATTGCATGCTTCATAGCTTCCTATTTCTCATAATACAAATATGAAAAATCATCATTAAAGTGTGGAAATACAGTGCCAAGGGACTCCTTGAAGGTCATCATATTTGATCATCTCAAACTATTGCACAACTGTTCCTACATGATACCCTTTGTTTATGTAAACAAACTAAATGGTGCTAACTGAGTTGGACAGGTGCTGCGGTCAGCCAATGTGGTGGAGTGTCAGCCATCATTGACAGTGTTCATCATGTCTGTCCCATCCCCAAAGGGAAATGACAAGTGCTGTGTGCCAATAAACTCTGGAGAATGGCATATTCAAGGTGAATCATTCAGAAATCAATATTTAACTTGTGGGAAATTAGATAAATAACTGAGTTAAGAGTTGCAAGTCCGTAATCTTTTTATAGTAGTTTGAATAGATAATATGTGACCGTCCATCTCAAACGGCAAACATCATTTTGCGCTACCATAACTTGACTTCTGGACATTAAAAGAAGTATATTGAGGTGCAATTTGTCCTGGGGACATAAATAAATTTGACATAACTTCAGTATATCCTCAAAAATTGTGTGAAAATAAGCTACAATTATGAAAGTTCAACTTTGTGCTTTTTAAAGGGTTTTTGGAATAAAGGGATTTTTTAGGTATAACTGTTATTGGATTTCTATTTTTGGGTTCTCTGTAGAATCGCATTTTTAATTTCTATTGGATGTTATGGAACAGAATTTAAAACCTGTGTCAAAACTATTTAATCAAATAAAGACATGTCTTAAAATGGTATCTTTATTTTGGAATGAAAACATTTCAAAATTGTCATTGATGATATATGTGTGCTTTCTGACATCTTTGCTTCTCACAAATTCAGGCAATGCTAAAATTGTAGGGCCCTACTTCTGTAACCTTTTTAGAGATTGATCTTACATCCATGATCCTTTTCAAAGCGTTATCAGATTTATGCTTGCCAAAAGAAACAAATTGAGATAGGCCTGTTTCATTTGTATTTAGTTTGTTGATGCAATATATGTAGTAGAACTATGAAATTGAGTGCATGTATTTCCTTTTTTCCTTATAGACACTGTAGCCTTTGGCGATGTTATAAGCTTACATAATATATTAACTTTTACCTAGCTATGCCCTTAGTAGCACAGTGTCATGTCCCAGATCTTTGTTTTGAAAATTGATTGCCAATACATATGGCAGGCAGAGGGTACTTATGGTTTCATTATAGGGAGATAATGAATAGAATTGAATATAAATTGGCTGGTATAGTACAGACATGGGTCTAGATTAGCCAGGAGTCATTTTGATAGGGTGCCATAAGGAAGTCTGTGATAAATGGAAAAAGGAAGGAAAACTCAACTCTTTTTAAAATGAAATGAAATATTATTATAGTGTCTGGCTCCAAAGCTTATGTGGCATGAAAGTAGAAAGAGAAATTGTATCTTTTCAGATACTGTTAAATCTAGTTTATATTGATTTGATTGTGTTACTTTAGTACTCAGACAGATTGGGTTTTGCTCTTTTTCTTCAGGGGATATCTTGACATTAAACAACATCTTTGAGTTGCAAAATTGTTTCTAATGGTTGTTTCAAGATGTTTTTAGAAGCAAATTGAAACCAAAAGCATGTTTTGACAAAATTAAAAATGATAAAAATCATGGCAAATTTGCATCTATCAGATCATTCCACATGCACAGGAGTTGGGAGTGCCCAAACTTCTTTTGGAATTTATGTTCACTGAAATTGTGATAAATTAATCAAAATATCAAGGACGACGATTGGACAATAATAGGGAGCTTTCGATTTCACGACGGCGACGTATCCTACAACGGCGCACATCACCGCGTATAGTGCGCGCCGTCCCTGCTACGTTCTAGACACACGTTGCCGTCCTAGCCAGAACTGTTTTCAGGGTGTTTTTGCGTTGTAGACTCAAGAGGACGGACGTATTACAATATTTTGTGCCGCGGGAAAAATTGATATGCATTGTTACCGTTGTAGAATATGTCGCCGTCGTGGATTCAAAAACTCCCTAATAACAAAATGACAAAACCTAGCTGGCTGCAATTTTTGTTATTACTGTTTCAAATTAATTTTGTACACCAACTGACAATCTGAATGCAGCCACCGCATATCTAGAAGTTGTGATAAGAACTGAGGAGTATGCAACGCTGTTTTCAGTAATGTACAGTACTAGGGTACATGATGAGGGTTTTGTTTATGCATAAATTGTATATGCAATTTTGTTATGCAAAGCAATGAATTTTTATGTCCAAAATTTATTTGAAACAAAATTTCTATTCCTCCAATTATAAGAGGAAGAACCAAATCATACGTTTTCTGGGCTATCAAATATTTGCTGCAACAAGTTTGTCTAAGTAATCCTTTATCTGTTTCTAGTAATAATGAAGACTTGATGATAAGCACCTCAATATTTGGAATCAATAAATTATCATGAGTTCAAGAAAGTTGCGCCTGCAATGGCTGCCAAATGTTAACCTAAAACACTTAATATTAATCACTAGAATGCAAAAATTCTCAAAACGTTCTCTGTTATATGTCAGTGGCTCTTTAAATGTTTTTTTAGGTAACACTGACACCTGCTGAAGCAGTTCCAAAAGCCACTCATCCAAGACTGTTTAATATACAGTGTGCAAACCAAATTTAGAAAAATAGCAGCTATTGCAAATATGATTTTCTTGCACTCACATGACGAAATGTGTCTCTTGATATAGGTGACCTATGAATTTTTTCATTGCTAAATCATATTATACATTGCAAAAACTGTAATAACAGATACATTTTGTACCTAATATTAGGTAGCTCATAAATAAAATATTGTTCAGCCATTAGTTCAATAGTTGATAGTTGCTATTAAGCAAAGCAGACTATCTAAAATCAAATACTCTTGAACGAATGCAATCAGCATTTGCATCCCTTTTTGCATCCAATCTTTTGTCTAAGTGTGACAGTCTAATACAGAAGTGCCAAAGCCAATTGCTTTCTATATAAAATTGGGTCTCGCCAGACGGATCACAGTTACATTACTGCCTTGAGGTATTTACTGTAACAAATTCACAGGTTGCATTGTGAAGGCAATGTGAGATGAATTCCAGATGCACTTGAATGGGTTACAGAAATATTTGCAGCGTTTTATTTTAAGACGGTATTTGCCTTCATCAAGTGCTATATCCTTGTCTGTGGACATCAGTATACCAAATTTTCATCTCTCTTGTCTTGTAGTAGAGTTGGTTGGAGCACAGTGATCACATGCAACTGTTTGTTTACTTTTGGGCATTTTCACGGTAATGGAAGGACAATCACATAATTTTTCTGTATTTCAAACACATACATTGCCAAAATTGAATTGGATAAAATAAAACTAATTCCATATTTAGTTGAGTATACCTGAAAGCATTGAATATTCAACAGGAATTTTTTCATAAAAACTCCTCTGTTGCAAAGTATGCATATTAATGAGGTCAGTTACAGAAGGACAGCAAAACGGACATGTTTTTTCACCTTGAGTATATTTTTGAATTTTTTTTTTGAAATTTATGAAGAAATTTTATTTCAAAGTTACTGAATGCATTGCTTGGTGTTTCTACAATAGTTTGTCACATTCTATTTCAAAATAATCCCTACGGTTATGTTTTAACAATGCAAAATGCGAAGGGATCATGGTAACGGAAGGACGGTAACGGAAGGACAATTTTTCCGCTGATTTTTGGGTGCACTGAACTGTAAAGCCTGGTCAGGATTAACAAAAAATACAACCTCATGTGTAAATTTGATCCTTATTTAAGCCATTTAGAACAATAACACCCAAGTAAACAACCAAGAATGGGTTGAAAAAATTACTACTTTTCATTATGAAAATCAAGAAATAAGTGTTTTTTTTAAAGAAATTTCATAGACATTTTTGTTCACTCTTTTTAAAATTAGATTCATTTTAAAGAGCTTCAAAATAGCTTTCTTTTGATACCAAATATATGGTGGTAGCATTTTTCATTGAATAGTTGCATCCTTTTTTCAACATTTTTCTCATGTCCACTTTTTCGTGAAAATGTCCTTTTATAATTCAATATTAACTTTACATCTTATAAAGATCAACTGGCAACCAATGAGACTCAAAACAATACATGTGGTAATTTTATTTTATACACATTCAGTCATGTTTTAAGCAGTTAAGAAGTAATTGTTTTCAAGAAGCTTTTTAATCATATATTTAAAAAAAATAAAGAAGAAAAAAATTAAGTATGGTATACTTTGTACAGATTCTTTTGTTTTTAGTTTTAAAAATAGTTGCAGCCGGTAGAAGATTTTTGGACCAATGATTCCTTTTACAAAGCTATCATTCCAATAAACAGAAGACTTTTCAAAGTTTTATTATAACTATTCGGCACAGCAGACTATCCAAAATCAAATACTCTTGAACGAATGCAATCAGCGTGTGCATCCCTTTTTGCATCCAATCTTTTGTCTAAGTGTGACAGTCTAATAGAGAAGTGCCAAAGTCAATTGCTTTCTATATAAAATTGGGTCTTACCAGACAGATCACAATAACATTACTGCCTTGAGGCATTTACAGTAACAAATTCACAGGTTGCATTGTGAAGGCAATGTGAGATGGATTCCAGATGCGTGTGAATCGGTTACAGAAATAGTGTTTTATTTTTAGACAGTATTTGCCTTTATCAAATGCTATATCCTTGTCCAAAGACAAAGTGAAACATCATTATACCAAATTCTCACACAGAATGCTAGTACTTATAAGAACTAGTGTTTTTTCAATAATTTTTGAAACTTTTTCTCCAAAAGGAATATTACAGGAATTAAGAAATTAACACCATTACATTTAAGTAATAGGTAATAGTTTTACTTATTTCTTTTACACCAAATTACAAGTGGAATTAACTTCACAATATCTTACGATATTATGAGATTTCCCCCCTTTGATCAGATAGTTAATAGTAGCAAAGAAAGTAGTATGAAAGCTTCAAATGTGCTTGAAATCATATAAGCTATAAATAGCCTCCCATACCTTCGCTGTGTATTTTGATATACATTGTCATTCATTCGTTTGAACTATGTCTTTTTTTTTTATAATTCATGGGTGTAAATTCAAGTTTTTTTCTGGATTTCTTATTTTTCTGTTTTTCTTGTAATGCCATATGTTTAAAGGTGCATTAAACAAGTTCACCATCATTCCCAAACTTTTTTTAAAGATTACCAGTCATTTACATTATTTGAAACGTCGTTAGTAATAATGGCAGCATACAAAGTCAATCCCTACCTATCAAAAAGGAAAATGAGTTGAAACTTCAAATTTGGCTTTAACATTAGATCCAATGCAAATTTGGATTTTTGTTTAATTTTCTAATAGTCTCTGAAGTAAAAGGAACGTTTGCATACCAAATTGTGTCTGCCTTTCTTGATATACCGGTGTAACATCAATACATGCTTTATATTAATAGATTAGTCTCATACCCAAATCTACATGACAAATATAAATTTGACTTATTGTAAGCTTTGAATCAAACTTTTGACAATATTTGGTAGTTGACTGATATTATATAACATACCAAGTGTAAATCATACACAGATAAATCTTTTAAATTTTGTCAAATGCCTTTTAGATTTTGTGTCAGTTTAATTTAGCATGGTTTGTAACTAGCAAGATACCAGAGCTGCAAAGAGAAATAAATAGAATTGCTTCATATTATTTGACAATATCTGTTTGTGATGAATGCTTTGAGTCGCTGATTCCAGACATTATTATGTTCTGAGCTGTCCGATTTCCAAAAAAATCGGACAGG
>JXSR01S016557.1:184869-195836 GCA_000969725.1 Ophiothrix spiculata | reverse complement strand
ATATTGATAAAAATTGTTTAAGTTTCAGTTTACATAGTTTTTATCAGTATAATGTTGAACAACATGAATACAATTACATATAGTCCCGGAGTAGTTTTTCTGGCCCATTTTAGTGGCAAATTGGGCAAAACGTCCTCGCATATGCCCTGGTATGCCCCGGGTATGCAGGGACGTACTTTTCTATCAATCCCCGGTAAGATCCCTGCTTACTTCCCCGCTATGCCCGGGTACCGGGGGCCAGGGATATGCATTTGATAGCCGCATATCTGATCAGTTTAATGACATGACAACTGGAGGTACTTCAGGGTGATGTAATAGCACCCTTTCTGTTTATCATCCATGTTGACCAATTACAGAAAGCATCAGAACCTGACACTGTATTGAGTAGAAACCCACACAAGGAGGAAAAGAAGATACCCAGCAAAATTTCTAAACGACTTGGATTTTGTTAATGACCATCAACTACCATCCACTCCCTCCTCTTTAAGTGTATATATGTGATGACTCACCCCGAAAAGGGGGACTTTGCAACAGAACACTTTTCGAGAAACTGATGAAAATAGGCAGCAAAAAATAAAAAAAAAATTAAGAATATCCAGCAGATTTTCTGTAGTAAAATTCGATCGCTTTGATCAATTTCAACAAGTAAGGTGTCATTTTAAAGTTTAGAAAATGTTGTAACAGATGAAATGATAAAATAAAATTTGATATCATCTGCAAAGTTTCCCCTTTCGGGGTGAGCCATCACATATGGTAATTGCATCCAATTGCCATGTAAATTACTTCAGATACCTAGGTTCCATGAAAAGACCTGGAAGGCCAAGAACCTTGGAGAAAATTGCAGAAAACTTGTGGTTGATTGCTGGTAATTCCCTTTGGACAACATCTTGCTACCCTTGAAATTATTCAACTTACTGTGCAAGTTTTATAATGGCTGCTACTGAACACCCCCAGTGCAAAACTGCTTGAAATGCTTCAAGATGGTGTAATGAATAAAACTGCTCTGTAGGGTAGACAGTTCACAAAAACCTTTATAAATGGCGATCACATGCCATGGACATGATCTTTTGCTATCAATTTACATTTATCCATATTCTTTTCAAATGAATACGCCAGAATAAGAACATCCCAACTCCATGAGCCGCCTTCTGTTAATTATATTTATAATTATATAAATGCATACACATTTCTGAAAATGCTTTCACATCACCAAAATAGCATTTCCATGTCAATATCCTAATCATATTGTCACATTTGACCTTGTAGTTGACTTGTTTAGACATTGTTAGATAATTGTTATAGTACATAGTTGCTATATTTAAACAAACCATTACAAGAAAAACCCAACTCCATGAGCTCCCCTCTGCAACTATATGCTAGGAAAATTATCTAACAATGTCTAACAAAGTCAACTCAAGGTCAAATGTGACACTATGATTGGTATAATGACATGGAAATGCTTTCTAGTGATTTGAAAGCATTTTCAGAGATTTATATGCATTTATATTTTACATAACTTAACAGAAGGGAGCTATTGGAGTTGGGATGTTCTTATTCTGGCATATTCAAATGTTTTAACAATTTTTGATAAATTTATTAAATTGCAGGAGCCTAGATGTTACTTCTTTCAAAGGCAAGAAGATACTTGTGACAGGAGGGGGTGGCTACTTAGGGATCCATCTTGGTCGTGCGTTACATATGCTGGGGGCAAAGGTCATCTTATTTGACAAGAAATCACCCATTGAGGATTATCATGAAAATATCAAGTTTATATCTGTGAGTATTTTGTGAACTTTATAAATAATCAGTGGGCCTGTGTAGTGCCACTCTGTGATCTGCCTAAAGAATTTGGGGGAATCCGGATACGCCGGCATCTTGTGTCGCTCATGGAGTTATTGTACTTCCGGATATATTCAGGGTTTGGCCTGATATACAGGCAGATAGTGTAAATCTTCACTTGACGCATATACAGCGTGTGCATTTTGTTTCACACGCAAACCGTGTCTGCTTTTCAAGTAGCGTGTATTGCGATTTGCTCTGATCAAAGTACGCCAATTTTTCCGCTAATCCGTTGCAAATTTAGACCCTCGAAGTGTGGCACGCAAAGCCGTAAAGTTCTGGAGGTACAATAACTAACCCTTTATGAGCGACAATCCAAGATGGCTGCTGTCACATAGGATTTACACGGCAGTGCAATCAAAATGGCGGCGAGTACCGGTTCCCCTTTTTAGATTCCTTGGATCTGCAAGTATAACTACTAGAGTGGTAATGTGGACATTGGCTAATAATTATGCAGGCACGTGACACCATTGCCTAATGCTTAAAGGGGTAAATCATTATCCACTTTTAATCCTCAAGATCACCTCGATCAAAAATTAGTTTTTTAGCTAGTAAGAATCCTTGACTGATATGTTACAATCCCCAAACCAATCTTTCAATTTGATAGCCTTTTTACATTTTTGTTTTGAAATCATCGTCACTTTGTAGTTTTGTTGCTATATCACATCATTTTATGTCTCTTTCAGTTGTAGTTTGCTGCTACTACAAACCAAAATATCAATTTGTTTTACTAAACTGACAAGTTTTTGTCACATGACATTTGTTTTTAAGTTGAAATGAATTACAAATTAAAGTATTAAAAGTGTAAATGACAAAATATCATTGTTGCTCAACTATGCGGAAATGTTTAAAACTAAACAAATGACACAGGCGTCAAGCAACAATAACTACGAAGCGACAAGTGTAATGCCAGTTAGCCATATTTGTGTTTCTCTCTTTGCAGGGTGATATATGTGACCCGAAGTGTGTGGAACAGTTATGTCAAGAAGTTGACTGCGTCTTCCATGTAGCATCATATGGCATGTCTGGCTTAGAAATGGTATGTTGAAGTTTGGGAAATTATGCAAAGCAACATCAGTTTTATTGGATGTAAATGTTTTGCTTTCATTCTTGGTATATAAGTATTATTGCATATTTGAAGAACTTGGTGCTTAAGCCTGTGTCAGACATCACCGTATAGATCAAAACGTACGCCTATCGGACTCAATCCCACTATTGTTTCTTTTATTGCATTGTTATTCGTTGTGTGTTCGTTACAAGCATGTTCAATACACTTTAAATACAGTTTGCCCGTTATGTATATGTTTTACTTGTTATCCATACGGTGGTGTTCCGTTTGATACACGTTCAGTAGGCCTATGTGACACTTTTGTACGTTATTCGTACATTTAGGCTCTATACGGTGATGTTTAACGAGCCTTTAAAGATGCAGTAGATGAGAAGTTAAAATATATAATTTAGTTTCTTAATTTGTGATTTAACTTCATTTATTAGGCCACACTTATTTAATTGTTTGTCTCAAAGCTGCTGTGCACGTTAGTTTAAACGTGCACATTAACATCGCCAAATTGTCAAAATTTGAATTTTACTTGTAAATATTTTTTTAATTTTTCGATTTCGTCAAATAAAACCCTGTCAAATATCACAAATTCGTGTCCTGTGCCCGGTCCTGTGGATCGTAAAATCGCAGAATAACAAACATATTGTTTTATATACAAGTAAATATCAATGGATGGAATAAGAATGGCGAAAATGGCAAGTGTAACAATGCCTGGTATACTTTGGAAAAATTTTACTAAGAAAAATAAAATGAAATAAAACCGCATTCTGCATTAGGTTTTCAAATTTAGGTGAGCTTTGAGACAAACAATTAAATTAGTGTGACCTTACTAGAATGTATTTTCTGTGCTCCTTTGAGGGTGAAAATATTGACCATATATCATTCTCCTTTCAGTACTACAGGGTGTCCCAGAAAGAATTAACTCCTACCTTTGGCGGGTCATAACTTTTACAAAATACAATGAAATCGAAAAAATTGAACTTGAAATATAATATACAGGTCATAGATTATCTAATGTATGAAAATCACGTGATATAGTTCAATGGTTTTGATGATATGCTCGATTGCGTTACAAGTGGTGTAAAAGGTTTCTGTCCAAGTTTCAATATTGATGATCAGACAGATATTTCCTTCAAAACTCAATTTAAACCTAAAATTTTATTTCTCAAAATAACGAAATACTTAAAATATAAGATGTGGAATTTTCATTAATCACCTTATTATATTCGGGATCAACTGACGGGTACTAAAGCAGCATTCTAATTGTTAGCAATCATTAGAGAGAATACATATTTCAGGTATATGAAAGTGTGTGTTGGGGGTTGAGTTTGGGTGAAATGGGGTGTGTGTTTTATTTATTCATTTATTTTGAATTTTATACTTTAAAAATGTATTCAGTGAATCACCACTTACTTTTATTACACTTGGAGGGATAAACATAGTACCTATAATAGGTAAATTGACTTATAAGAAGTGTTAACCCTTGTCCTCCTGAGTTATTTATTGTAACACATCCTCTGAAGGGAGGGGTGTTGCAACCCCCCTGATAGTTTAGAACGGAATCCCTATGAACTTATAGATAGGTATGATCCTCCCCTATCCAACGATACTAAGATCATGAAAATCGGCCAAGGCGTTGCATAATTATGACGTCATAAACTACTTTCGGATTGGAAAATCAGACAAAATTGCATTATGGCAAAACGGTCACTAAAATTCAACATTTTGCTATAAAACTTCTAAATAACAAATTTTCGTCGTTTTTTTTTTGGTAATTAAGAAGGGAAATGATGATTCTAACATGTCTTGTAAGTTTGAGTCTTATAGCATATATTTTTCAAAATGGCGACTTAAAAATTTCCGGGATTTCCCCCTCCCCCTCCCCTACACCCCAACTTTGACGGCCTACCCTAACCCCACCTTAGGTGGTACCTCTCTAGTTTTTTCATCAAAATGACCGCAAAGGATGTTAAAGTGATTACCCAAATGCATTTGTCCGGTTTCTTTTGCGTTTTTATGAAGCAAGGAAAAACCTTAGACCCCCTCCCTTCAAAATTGAAACTTGGACAGAAACCTTTTACACCACTTGTAACACAATCGAGCATATCATCAAAACCATTGAACCATATCACGTGATTTTCAAACACAAAATAGTCTATGACCTCTACAATATATTTCAATTTAAATTTCGTGATTGCTTTGTATTTTTTTTAAGTTATAAACCGTCAAAGCTAGGAGTTAATTCTTTCTGGGACATCCTGTATGTATACAATGTAGACTGTCTAATGGAAACAAAAATCTGTTAGCTCAATCGACTGATAGTTTCCAAACTGTTAATTTTAGTAGTATTGCATAAGTCCATCCAAGACCATATCTTAGTGTGTGAACTTGGGGACTGAGCTTATGAATGTGTTGATAGGATTTATCCTGAAATCTGTGTTGAGATTGGCACAATGATGGGAGGCATTGTGCACTATAAATCACATGCATTATATAATATAAAAAGATTGTGAATCTTAAACTACATGTATGCCTACTTATGGCACATCACCAGTGAATACTTAATGTTATTAAATTATTTAATTCTCTTGGTTTCATTATACAGGGTGTATCAAAAAGAAGTTTACAGTGATTAAAGTGACTCCATTTCAAAAAGTATGATACATTCTCTAAATTTGTTTTTAATTATAAGTAATAGAGACCATTATCTTTCCATAACAGAAAAAATTACAGTCGTACGACAACCGAAACAAAAATTATGGTCAATTTTGTAAATTGTAAATAAAATCAGCTGTGCAAAGATTGTCTGGTTCCGCGCTTGCAATTTTGACTGAAGGTAACATCTTTTAGCTAAGAAGAAGATCAAATAGGACGAAACAAATAACTTCTGACGTTTGGAGGCTAAATCCTATCCATTTTTGCCTTGTATAATTACAGTTTGAATAAACTTTGCATATTTGACCATGATTGTCTGACATTTGTTATCACTTCACTGTCCACACATTAAAGAAAACAACTTCCCTAGATACTTAAGTTCACAACTGTCGTGGCATCATTAATTGTTTTCCAATATCACTTGGTTTGATGTCCTAAGGTCTCTTCCATAAGTGTTAGTTTCAGCCAAAGATATTTACGAATTGGTCGACATCTTTTGATCAATGTTTAAAACTAATTGCCAAAAAGTGTCGCACTTTGTGCAGAGCCCTAATCGGACATGCTGGTAATGTTAAAGTTCTCTAGTCTCTGTAAAAAGGGAAAAACAAAAGGATCTGCCATTATTTTTATTGACTTTGCGCAACCGGTTTTATTTACAATTTACAAAATTGACCATAATTTTCGTTATGGTTGTCGCACACATGTAATTTTTTCTGTTATGGAAAGAAAATGGTCTATTTTAAAAACAAATTTAGAGAATGTATCATACTTTTTGAAATGGAGGCACTTTAATCATTGTAAACTTTCTTTTTGATACACCCTGTACAGCACCCTGTTGTTACACGTGCATAATAATACTCTTTTATTTATTTTTTATCTTTTTTTATCTTTGCCAGCTAAGAGGAAGTGAATACATAGAAAGAGTTAATGTTGGTGGTACACAAAATGTCATTCAAGGTAAGCCCTATTATTTCTGTCAGAAGTGCAAACCATACTAATCTATGCAGCATCTGTGCGTATTTACTTTGAAGATGATATCAATTTTGATTTTTTTCATTTCATCTGTTGCAGCATTTTCTAAGCTTTAAAATGACACCTTGTTAAAATTGATCAAGGCTATCAAATTTTATAACAGAAAATCTGCTGGGAATTCTTATTATTTTTATTTTTTGCTGCCTATTTTCACCTGTATCTTAAAAAGTGTTCTGTTGCAAAGTCCCCCTTTTCCAGGTGAGTCATCACATTTAGCAAAATGTGTATCCACATTGTCAAAATCTTTCACCAATGCAAAACAATATAAGAAGCCAAGCTTGAAGCTCAACTGAAAGGGGTCATTCAAGCAGTAAGTACCTTTCACTTACCTAACTTCACTTAAAGCTGTCCTTCCAAAATGAATGGTTTCACAGATAGCTACCTTCCCACCAGAAGTCTCCCTCCAGCTCTATCACTAATGTTACCCAACCAGCTTCCACAAGGGAATCTGTTCCCAAGGCTCTACATTTTGTCGTCATTTTGTGTAACCATCGGAGTGGTTGTTTTCATTGGGTCTTTTCCAGTAATAATTCCTAGTGACAGTGTGATTTGGGGGGATCTTTGTGGGGGCATTCTTTGACATGACCAACGAGCCCATAGGACTGTTGTGGGTTCGATCCCCGGTCCAGGCGCTGTATGTGCATTTGGTTTTCAGTCCATACTCGCTTCCGCAGGTTTTTCTCTGGGTACTCCGGTCTTCCTCCTGCATTTAAAACTGTCACCAGATTTGTCCATCATAGTCTGCCCCCACCCAGGATATGGGAAGCTGCATAAAGGGTACATATTACAATCTATAGCTACCGATAGGATATGCGCTTGAAAAGGCCGCAAAACGCCTAAATGAAGTGAAATGATTGTGACGATCTACCTCCAGCGAATCATGAGCGGTTTGAACTTTGATCTAAATGGAAAATCGGTATACAAAACCAGTTTTATATGTGATGACTCAACCCGAAAAGGGGGACTTTGCGACAGAACCCTTTTCGAAAAACTGATGAAAATAGGCAGCAAAAAATAAAGAAAATAATAAAAATTTCCAACAGATTTTCTATTGTAAAATTTGATCGCCTTGATCAATTTCAACAAGTAAGGTGTTATTTTAAAGCTTAGGAAATGCTGAAACAGATGAAATGATAAAATCAAAATTGATATCGTCTGTAAAGTCCAGCCTTTCAGGGTGAGCCATCACATATTATGATATGTCAACTGTTTAGTAAACATTCTGTTAATGATGGTGGTATAGTAATTCATGGACAAGATGTTATTGTTGTATTTCTCATTCTGTTCCGTCTTTTAACATTACACCCAAGATTTTAGGGAGGCAAGCCATCTTGAAGACATGCAGATGTTGTTCGTTCCGCTTTCAGAGCTATATGTGGCTAGACAAACAAGATGAGGAATTTGTATAGTTTGAGCTTGTTTTTTTTGAAACTTCATCAGATTTCCATATTGATTTTAACTTTTGCATAATGCCCATGACCAGACTGAATATTTCTTGATGTCAGTAGCCTATGGAGATTTGTTAAAGTCTAAAAATCTCATAATATAAAAACGAATGATCAGAATCAATTGACATTACAATATTTATATTGTATTCTTCTTTTGATATAAATTGAAAAGAGGTGAGGTCTTGATCACATAAGAATCATGAATTTTACCATTTTACTATTTCAGACCATTTCTGACAGCTGAAAGTACAGGTGTGGTTAACATATGATAAAATAGATGGAAAGTATCCAGTTTTATTGTATGACATCACTTGACAAACTCTTGCACTATAATAGGCTGTATGTGTGATACGATTAATGAACCAATGCCTATGGAAATCTAAACATACGATAAAGCTATTTGTATTCTTTACTAATTAAATCTTAAGTAATTAATTCTATTACAAATTTAATTTACTTACTATTTCTTTGTTTCAGCATGTTGTAAACTCAATGTACCCAGGCTTGTTTATACCAGTACTTTGAATGTTGTATTCAATGGGCAGGACGTCTATGATGGGGATGAAACTATGCCGATACTACCTCTTAGTGCAGTAAGTAATTTGAGTCGAGAATTTGTGCACGCTTATTTAGCTTGCATGGTTCTAGATAATGGCATTGTTTCACAGCTCAAGTAAAGCTTAGCTATTATACAAATATTGACTGCTTTGAGGAGCATGGTTTTAATTATTTCCCCTCAGTGATCTCAAACCCATGAATGTGCCCAAAGCGAACCCGAGGGCATATTCATGGTTTTGAGATCACCGAGGGGAAATAATTTTAACCATGCCCGAACAAAAAGCAGTCAATATTAGTTTTATATACCAAATATATAGATGTTTGTTATCAGATTGGTTAAAAGAACCATTTTTAGCCTATAGTCGCGCTTGTAAAGCTCGAGTTACACTGGCGGCGTAAAATATGTTGCTTGAGCCTTGTGAAAAATATGCCCCGGGCCTAGTTAAATCCTAGCCCTCACTTTTAACCAGTCGAGAGGACGGAATCTATATATGTGTCCAGTCATATCCAAAGGTACCTTAAAGGTGCAATTCATGATTTTGATGTGACAAAAACCTCGCCTGTTTTATAGCTAAATAATAAGAAGAGTACATTATAAATATATACTGAAAATTTCACCTGATTCCGACCAATCATTTCCAAGTTACAAGCTTTTCAGCATTTTGAAAATAGGATACTGTGTTGTAATTACTGTCGGGGCCCCGACAATAATTAGAAAATGACACATTTTCTCATTTTTTTTAAAAATGAAAGCACATATGAAAGAATGGTTTGGGGATCGTAATATGTACCAGTTGACGATTCTTATAAGCTAAAAAACTCACTTTTGATAGCGGTGACCTTGAGGGTGAAAAGTGGATCATGAATTGCCCCTTTAAGGGTCTCAACAGGAAAATTGATTTTTTGGTCTCACCTGAAAGATTTTATTTTAAGCTTTAACATGACACCTTGCTTTTGGTTATTGGATGTTCGATTGCAAAGTTACATCCAAATTGTTAAAAGGCATCGGGCTGATTTAGAAAACTATCGTTCTGAGAAAATCAAGTTTAAAGTTTTCTGTACTGGTATAACTTGAATGGGGAACGGATTTTTATCTTGGTTTTTAAAACATTTGTCTTATGTTTTCGATGTTTGAACCTGATTAATATATACACTTGAAAGGTAACGTTTCAGATGATATTAGAAATTTGACCTTGGACGTGATTTTTTACTATTCTCAGCTTCAATAGCCTGCATCTCGTAATTTACTATGCCGACCTTAAGGTACCTTTAGATATGACGGGACACATATAAGGCATATAAATTGTGATAGGATGTTAGCTATAGTGTACAACAAGTTCCAGGGATATTGATGACATAAGGATGTAACTTAAACCTCAAAACAGCTCTGTGACTGAGGTCAGATTCCTTGAAGGTGGTGTGAGAAGGGAGATACACCATCAGCAACTTTTTATAGACCTCCTTTACAGAATCCAATCTGAACCAGAATTCTTCCAAATGTCAGATCTTCACAATGGTTATTTTGATATTTTTATAACATTACTTTTAGATTTGTAGTTTTTAGTGCTTGATTGACAGCTGTGCGCATCGGGTAGAACAATGCGTTGCAGTTACTCTCGCATGCATAACAACAGCGCGTGCTTTGCAATACAACTTAAGATTTTTTCTATTTCTTTTCACAAAATTTTGACTTCAATGATTTGTATCCCTGGATTATACATTTTTTGAAAATCATTGGTTCAGTTTGTGTTATTTTTTCACAGCACAAAGACCACTATTCGAGGACCAAATCCATGGCTGAAAATCTGGTATTAAAAGCAAATGGTAAACAACTATCTGGTAAGAAAATTTTGCGATCTTGATGATTTAAAAATGCTAATTATCCCCAAAATGACATTACCAAATTGATATATTATTACAATATGTTGCAAGTAAAGGCACATAAACCTAGAAGTGCAAACCAAAGTAAGTTAATGCGTTATCGTTAATGTTTTTGGTTGCACGCCAATCAAGTATACTATGAGCAATTTGCAAATGTGTTTGGCAGTATAGACTCACATTATTTTAAGATTTACATGCAGATGCTACTTAGTTTATTACATAATAGTCTGGGTTTCCCTGTCAACTGTTCAAACTATACACACAACTCACAGCTACATGATATGGTCAAGTATATTGCTATGTCAGATGATCTGACCTTGGGTTATTGTTATATCATGATTGCAGTGATTTGAGCCGTGCAAAAATTATTTTCCATTGCACGGCATGAAACAAACCTGTGTGATATCATGATATAAAACAAATATTGAATGCCTATGCACGTGCAATAGTACAAAATATATCATTCGGTCAAATTTGGACTGATCCATTTCACT
>JXSR01S016557.1:13618-24134 GCA_000969725.1 Ophiothrix spiculata | reverse complement strand
GGGGGCGGCGAGGGTTTCGTCAGGGGGGGCTCCCCCCTCTGGTTACGCCACTGTGAATATCATAGATTTAGAGAGGAGATAACAGACTCAGCACCATTTTTATTCCTGTATGGATACAAATTGGGTTTCAGGTTTGTCATAAAGTTGCGTTGTAACTTGTCACAATGGCAGCGTGTCAAGTCCTTTGCAACTTTTTTATTTTTGGCGTACTTTTTGCATATATGGGTACTGGTTAAAATAAAGCGTACATAAACATCGCATCTTTGGTGAGTTCTAAGAAGACGCACAGTAATAAATACAGCGCCCCCCTGTGGTCAATTTGTTCCCCATAGCATGACGATGCCATTACACAGACTGGTATAGGAAGTCTGACATCTCCCCTATATATCTATCATGAATATACATGTATTGCACAAAAACATTTCATCATGCGAGTGCAAGAAAGTCATACCTGCAATAGATGCCACTTGTCATTAATTTGGATTACACACTGCACAGTATTCAGTCATGGGTCAGTGGCTCTTGAAATGATTCTTCAGGTAACACTGTCACCTGAACCATTTCAAGAGCCACAGATGACACATGACAACAGAAATTGTGGTGGATTTTTCACATTCTAGTGACCAGGTGTTAAATAAATATAACTTAAGGCAGCTATTGCAGACATGACTTTCTTGCACTCACATGCTATTTGTCAGTTTACCTGTGCTCTCCTGAAATATTGCGACGTGATTGTGTTGTAGCGTTCTTGCCCTGCCGTGTCCCTGAGACAAAAAAAAAATACAGATCAAACCATGGATTTAAAGGGGCATTGTGGAGCTCGTGTGGTCTAGTGGAACAGTGCAGGACTCCGAATCATGAGGTCGCGAGTTCGAGCCCCGCTACGGCCAATGGGTTATGTCCTTGGGCAAGACATTTAATCTCAATTGCTTCGTCGACCCAAGCGTATTGGGGAGCTGTTAGGGGAATATTACAATCTAAGTTCTGATAGGTCAGCATCATAAGATTGCGATCTAGTTGAGGTGAGAAGGTTGTGATGATTTCCTAATAACAGCGTAATAATAATGTACAGCGCATTGAGATGTCTTCTGATGTGGTTTGCGCTTAATAAGAATTGTGTTATTATTATTATTATTATTATTATTGGTCAAGTTCAGCATCATCCCCATACTTTTCCCCAAGCATTTTGAGATTTTTGCATCATTTGAAGTATTAGCAGTAATAATGGAACAACTTTGTTGATACTGAGACACGTTCAAAATTTAATTCTTTGTCCCTTGGACAGTTCAAACATGTTATAAATGATATTTAATTTTGTTTCCCATTTTGTTATCACATGACAGTTTAGGTGACAATTGTTTTATATCTTGTATATGATTGTATAAACATTGTTTGTAAATCATTTCTTGTAAATATTTTGTAATTATATATTTTATTTGTATTTCAACTTAACAGGGCCTTCTAGAATAGCAGTGCTTTGCCACTGAAGGAGCTACCCTGTATAATGAAAGCTTTAATAATAATGACAGCATGTAAAGTTTCATTGTTAAATTCAAATCCTATACATCAAAATATTTAGATATCCTGTTATTTTTAATTATCGTTGTCGACAACGATAAATACTGCCCTCTATGGTTCAATTTTTAAAATTGGCCTTTTCAGGAAGTCTAATGCAAACTCTAAATTTCTTTTGATTTTTTGCAATCTATGATGTGAAAGGAATGTTTTACAAACAAATCTTTTGCCCTTTCAAGATACACTACATCAATAAATACTTTTAGAGAATAGCCTCATACCCAAGATCAACAAACAAAAGAAGGTTTTGATCAAAACTTTCCTGATATCTGGTAATTAACTGTTATTTTCTACCATATGAAGTGTAAATCATCCACAATTTTTGTCCAATGCCCCTTTAAAGTGTGCAGTAAGCGACAAAGTAACACCCTGGTCATATAACCATCGGTCGCTAACCGGCGTCTGCAAAGCCGCAACGCTGGTATGACATCGGTATGACACCGATGAATGCTTGCGAGCTCTTACGATGCCCAGTCGGTCACCGTCAGTCTGATGGTTATTACACCATAACTCAAGACATCGTATAAAAGCCGCAAGGTTTTACCTCAGAATTAAATTATTGTGGCATGCTTCTGGCGTCTCTAGGGCTTACGGACACCGGCCGGGGTGCCAAAGATATCCCACTGATTATTTTCTTGAATTTGGTTTTACTTGTTGAGTTTTCTCTAATGAAATTGTTTTAACAATGGAATCTTGATGGTGCATAAAGTTATAGCACCCTGAAAATTGCGTGATGGGCGGCGGAGTAACTTCTTGACATGCCAACGCTATCCCAATTTAGTTTTTTCACATAAGTTAATGTATTTAACTGGAGGTTTTTCAAAATATGTTTAACTTCGTTTGAGATGAACTTAGCGCACATTTTTACACGTACTTAGAATGTACATATTACTTTGGTAATTGTTGTACCCAAATTTCAATAAATTTTTTCGGTCAAATCGAAAATGGCAAGAACCTTGGGATTCATATGTAGCATGTTGGTATGATACTGTATCACTGCATTTTTTTTATAAATTGATTCAATGACCCATGAATCACAACGTACCCCCCTGAATATGGTACATTCTTACAGAGACTGACTGTTACAACATTTTTAGCCATAAACTATTTTTTATGTTCAAACATAATATCATGAGTTAAAGCAATACTATAAAGTGTTAAAAATGAAGCGCCTCCTGTCACCCATGACTATTGATTTTTTGGGCTTATTGGGTTTGTTTTGGGTAGATATGTATACCTAATGAATCCCTCCAAGCAATTTGGCTCAAACATGCTTACCTTTTCTGTTATGGCCATTTGTTGAATTAAATAAGGGATCCCAAATTTAATTCCATATGTATTAGTATAGGAAAGCATGCATGTGCTTTTTATCCATTTTTTGGTGGCAAAACATTTTTTTTTTCACAAAATACACTTGAAAATGCTTTTAGATAGTCACATTCCTCCATTTTATGCTGTTTTTACAATAAAACATTTTTGATCCAAATCTTCTAGTATTGCTTTAATAACCTCCAAACTTCCCAGATCAAAACCACCCTTGGAAAAATTCTCCAGCGAAGTGTTACTCTTGTTTTTCGCCAAGGAAACCTAACTTGGTACTTGGTAAAAGGTAAACTAAAGGAAGCTTATCTTTAGCAGGACTCCCTGGTGTTTTTAAATTCAGTTTAGTTTCAGTTACTATAATCCGATATCTCCATGTTAACTGGATCATGCTTTCATGTCTTGAACCATAATCAAAATGATCTCCACACAAAGTCAATAGGAAGAACAATCGTAATGAAACGTCCACGATCCAGTTCAACAGTTGTCAAGCAATTACGTAACCACTTTGCTGGTTAGTAAAGCCACACTTTTACTTGCCATACTTGAACTTTCACCTTTTTGCCACATTTTACTTGCCATAATTGAACTTTGACCCTTCTGCCAAATTTTTACTTACCATACTTGCACTTTGACCCTTTTGTCATCGAGTACCATGTTCTTCATTTTGAAATCAATACCTATTAAAATGACAAACAGAGAGTAAATAAATGATTACATTATAGTATACGCATTAATTGGACTTCATCCATCTCAATACAAAAGTTTCCCTGCATTTATACTTTGATCAACACTAAATAGGCGGGAATTATGGGGCTCCTCTTCATCCGCAAGTAAACATAATCCCACTTACGCGCGCGCCGTAGACACTGATGCCCGAGTCACAATACAACGCGTCTCCTGCAGTTGTGCTGTGTTCAGCTATGCATACGCTCATCAGTCTGTAATAATTCACGATGTGAAGAGGCCCGCCTATTTGGTGTTGATCAAAGCATAATTAAAACAGAACAAAATTTGAATATTTAATTTCAATGGATAATATAATGATCCTTAGTCACTTAAATGATACCAATAGATTAAAACATGTATGCAATATTGCCAATATGTATGGACTCCAATATGTAGGGGCAAAACAGGAAATGTTATGTCGCAATGAAATCATTTTTTCAGTTGATTTAAAAAGAAAAGATTTTAGGTTTGGGATTGTCATGGATCAATTTCCCAGTTTTGGTACCATTTTTCCATTTTGCAACTAGATTTTCGATCAAACCATTCTCTTTCTTCCTCATTTCTCTTCTTTCATCTCTCTCTCTTTTTCTATACAGGGTGAGTCAAATTAAAGTGTAATCAACGGAGAGATTTTTTTTCAGTAAATCTGTTTATGTTTATAAACTTTAATTATACCTGATAAATAGACAATTTAAACAGCTTTCATGAGCATTTAAGTTTGTTAAAATTGACCGATGCATTCAAAAGTTACAGCTGTTTAAATAAAGGTACCCGATATTGATATCGAACAAATTTGCTTCAACATGAACTCTTTACAGCAGTGGGTATATCTTATCGATTGTGCATTGATGAACTTGACGCTGCCTTCAACATTTTAAACAGGCACACATTGTTCATAGATACCGAAGAAGCGTAAATGATGCAGATCAAAGTATTGATGGCAATTTTAGATATTATGATATTGACAACCAATGCCAGGAGAATAAATCATGGCCCAACAATTCAATCGCGAATATCTACCGGTTGTAATGATGTAAGACACGTTTTCGGAGACGTCCTGTGTCATCCAAGGATTGCAAAAGTATTGGGAGATCTCCGACTGGGGCGGTCGTCTGGGGTTTCGATCGATTGCTGTGAAGTACAAGAGGTGGTTTCCAAAAAGTGTCCTTCATAAATGGAACAATGGATCTATCTCCTTTAAATTAGTTGTTTACTTTTTGCCCAAAAGTGAGTGAATCACATCGCGAAATGCATTTTTGTTTTTGAGTTTGAGTTTGCACGGCGACCTCTAGTCCATTTTCACACGGAGCTGCTCATTTATGAAAACATACGAACATTCAATCAACTGTAACATATTTGTTTTATGATGAAAACTAAAAAGAAACCCCCCTCAATATTAAAAAACTCCATTTTTTTCAATAGGTACATTTTTAATTATGTTAAACATTATTGAACCCGTCATTGAGGAGTCTAAAGTTAAGGTACTTGAACATAAATTTCAACCCAGCACGGATTTTTCTACACTAATTGACATCCCTACTACTAGCCATGCATATTGCAGTTGTGTAAATTCACTTTTCTGTTGGGTAAGTTCATACATAAACACATAATCAGTAAATTTTGAAGTATGCAAAAAGCAGCGGATTAATGCACAAAAACCAATATGACCATACGGGGAAGTAAATTAGTCCGTATTTTTCGAATCAAAACAGCGTATCAAATCTAGCCGAATATTTAGATGAATTTATTTATCGTGTTTGTCCATGTGTTAGCAACAAGATTAGGCCAAAATAATACCAAAATTGAAGAATTCATGTAAAAATATATTAATACGCAGTGATTCGGCCTTAATCAACCCTAATCAATCATTGCTTGTCTCTTACACGATACAAAACCACCAGTTCACAATGTTGTAGAATACAAGAAATATGCTATGAATCTTGTAACAGAGTCTGATTGCTTGTTGCATACTTCAAGGTTTACAGAGTATAGTTTCTTTCCACTATTCATGCTGATGATGGGGATCAGTGTTCCTGCCAAGGCCGTATGGCGCGCCATTGGCACAGGAGCAAGGAAAATCGGCGCGACAGGTTTCTGAAAATGTGTAAAAAAGGTTATTTCCCTGGCTTTATTTGACAAATTTTCAGCCTAAGCTTGTGATTGTTTGACATAAGCACCTCTTCAACTTTGTCAAAATTGCTTGAATTGGCGCAAACTCAAAGACCTTACATATTGTAAAATGTGTCTCATTTGCTTAAAATGGCCATTGTCCTTGAGAAATATGTACAAAAAATAGGTTTTTTATCACTTCAACCTGTTGCCGTTTTGATATGATAGGATATACAGGCACTTAGAAACTCTTTTTAGAATGGCTAGAGTATATTCCTACCAATCATAACTGATTTTAGTATGTCTGACCTTAGATTTTAGCGCGAATTGGTGAAATACAACAACTTGAACTGTTGTCCGTACACAGGAATTAACTCAAATCGGCAATTTTGACTCAAATTTTTGATCAAACAACGGCTCATTTTACTTACACTATATATTTCCAGATCATATAGAAAGTTATTTTTAACTCATATGGATATGTAAAAGCAGTAACAAGGTCCAGTCTTTCCATTCGTTGAATGGTTTTTGCGCGAATTTAAAGTTTGTAAACACTTATATTGGCCATTTCTGGACTTTTCCACCATACGTTTCTATAGCGATTGCTGTGTGCAGTGATGCAGTAACTTAATTATTCAGCGATTAAATAGTGAGACAAAATATGAGAAATTTTTTCCATATGCGGAAACACATGATGGCGATCTTCCCAAAATTGAACTGTAGCTGCCCTCTATATTCATTATATGCACAAATTAATGTTGAGATATTTATGAACTTCAGAAAATTAAGAGAGTGAAATTACCTGATGTAGGGAACATCCTTGAAATTACTGTACACGTTAACTTTGTAAAATGTGGGTATTCAATGTTTTGAAATTAAATCTCATTTAAAAAAGGTGTCTGCTCCATAATACACTCGCGGTCTAAAGTATTTCCACACAAACACTTTATTCAGTCATATCTCACAAGGCGTTTATAAGGAATACTTATGTTGCTTTTGGTCAGATCTGATACGGTAGGTAATCCAGTTAAGTGTAAAATTGAACTCCGAATGGGATCAACCCCCTCAAGTATGGGTAGGGGGGCAACAACACAAATGGGTCGAAAATCGTGATTTTTAGGTCAAATTTGACTTGACAACGCCTGGGTCAAGGTCACTTCACCGCTCATGTTGAGTGATCATATGGAATGTGTATATGTAATAGAGTGCCAAGCAGGCGATTAAATGTCCTGGTCATGCTTGACTTCGCCAAGAGAATGCTTGGAAGCAAACGAAAAATGATCCTTCAACGGGCCACCAGTTTACAAAAAAAGGGTTGTGGTGAATGTGGAGTGTTTCGTGACGGTATATGACAGATTGAAAACCTCTTAAAACGTCATATTAAAATGTCATATACCGCCAGGGACCATTCCACTGTGTAGATCTGACTGAAATTTGCTGTTAAAAATCAGCATTAATAATATTTATCGATGTAAAACCAATTTTTAAATGAAAATTGGGGGTCACTGAACTCCGTTTTTGCATGCGAATCAGTTTAAAAATAGTATTTTTGGAGCTTTTTGGAAAAAAATAGTACAGGGGGTCTATGGGAAATGTGGCAAAAGTGACATTTAGTGTTGATTCAAAAACTTCCCATTGACATTTTGTGTCAAGTTTTTCACAAAATTTGTGCACAAGCATGTTCTTTCAATTAACAAAAAGTGGGGGTCACCGACCTATATTTTACGAAAAATTAGAAAATGTGATATTTTTGGCTTCAAAACACTCTGCGCATGCGTGTTGCTGCACTAGCGAAATAAAAACCAGTGCGCACCATGTACGCGTGGACCAGACACTTTAAAAAGGTTTAAAGATCCAGAGATGTTCAAAATGTTTGCAACTAAGTCATTAATCACCCTAATGATAGTTAACTCTATCTCATTAAAATGTGATTAATTCTATAATTACTTGTAATAGATCCAAAAAATGTTAAGTAATTGTCAGATTAGACTGCTTTTGTACGTTATAGGGCCTATAACTTTTTTTAAATTTATTTTATACCACATTATACTTTAAAATGTTTAAAACAAAGTTAATTAATTTATGATGCAAATAATCAGCTCTACCTTATCAAAATGCGATTATAATTTTATAATTACTTAATTGTAACAGAATGAATTTTAAGTATTTATCAGATTGCTACTGTACTGTATTATACTATATTTGTTCTATTTTTAATTTCATATTTGTTTATAATTTTTCAAAATATTTACATCAAAGTTAATTCATTCATACGGATAATAATCACTCTACCTTATCAAATTGCAATTAATTTTATAATTACTTGTAATAGAACAAATAAATCTAAAGTTATTATCAGATTGTTATAATTCTGTATACATGTGTTAGTCATTCTATAAAAGGCAAGTGATCCGATCGGATTCAAATATTTATATCAAGTTTTTCTTTATTTCAGTGAAGGACTATCACCTAAAATTGCAAACCTGAATTTGTATAGCTTGATCCCAGGGCCCTTCCGATATGATTTTAACGCTGAAAGTCTGGTCAATGATAAAGCATGTAAAAAGGATCAAAATACAGAAAAAAATTGAAAATCGGATGAACCGCTTTAAAATGGCAGCCGAAAAAACATTTTTTATGCCACGTTAAAAAATTTCCTGCCAAAAACCCTGTTTCTGAAGGAATTTTCGCATTGAATTTTGCTCAAATTTGCACATTGCAAGTACAATTATATTGCCAAAATAAAATTAGAAAAAAGTTATTTGCTTTCAATTTTATGGGCAAAACAAATTTGAACAGCGCCCTCAAAAAAATCACTTTATGCTAATTAGCACAAAAATGACTGGATCGATTTGAATTGTTTGCCACTGAGGGACCCGCCGCGTTAAGTTTGACAATTTCATAAAACAGCGATGTAAATATTTTTGCGCTATGCGCGAAAAACCTGTTGTAGGGCCCGTAGAAACCCCCCTCCCCTTGGTCACTTAAGTGTAAAGCATGTGCTGTTAAAGGTGCAATTCATGATTTTGATGTGACAAAAACCTCGCCTCTTTTCTAGCTAAAAAAAGAGGAAGAGTATACTATATGAATGTATACTATATGAATATATACTGAAAATTTCACTTGATTCCGACCATTTGTTTCCAAGTTTTTCAAAAATGCACATATGAAAGAATGGTTTGGGGATCGTAACATATACCCGTTGAGGATTCTTATAAGCTAAAAAAACCTCGATTTTGATAGAGGGGATCTTGAGGGTGAAAAGTGGATCATAAATGAATAGCCCCTTTAAGTTGGCCAATGCAAATCAAGGCCTTTAGGACAAGATCAAGGCCTGAAAGGGTCCTGGTGGGATACAGAGATATATGTACAGAAGCTTTGTCTCTGGGGGACTGGGGGTCCAGCTTCATGTTCTCCTTTTTTGCTTGAAACTTTTTTTTTCCATGGGTGGCAATTCAAATTTTCTAGCAGTACATCCCTGCCTATACCAAACCACACTTAAGTCTTCCCCCTGGTTTCAATTGCTATATTGAACCTACTTAATAATTTTTTTCTGGTCTCAGGAAGGTTTATTTGAATTGATCAAACATGAGTCAGAAATGAAAACAAATACTGTTATTAAAGGGACATTGAACAATATTTCAACATTTTATTTGTGGTCGATTTACACTTGTTAGAAAATAACAGTTAATTACCAAATATTGGTAATAGTGGGAACATTTTGATCATAAAATACATAAAAGTCAAAAATAATAATTTCATTTGTTTGTTGATCTTTGATATGAGGCTACACTTTAAATGCATGTATTGATGTGCTATATAGGCCCTATACCATGAATTAGACAAGTTTAAGATTCATTGGTAAAACATTCCGTTTACATTGCTAGATACATTAAAAGACATTAGAAATAGTATCGTTTCCCTGATCTCCCCTCCCACGGACCCAGCAATGAGCCCGGGCAGTGCGCTCACTTGGATTTTTAGTTTGATTCAGAGAGTCAAGACACGGGTACTAAACATGGTATACACTATTTAATTGAACAATTGAGAGCCCGAAACAAGGACTAGTTTGCATTAGATCTCCTGTAATTTTTGCAATATTGATACCCTTTCCAGTGTACTCGAGTAACCTGTTCGTAAAAAAAATACCCTTTTTCTAATTGTTTGTACGTGCATGGTGTTCACCTTGTGATGACAGTGCCCCCTGCCCCCTGGGATGATTTGTCAGGATAGAGGTTAAGTTTTTGTTTGTAAATCATTGCTGGTACATTAGGAAAAAAAATCAATGTTGCATTGGATCTCAAGAGAAAATGATAATTTTAACTCAATGCATAGACCTTAGACAACATGTGAGGTGCTACCCCTCGTATTTTATTTACTTATCATAAGGCCGAGTAAAAAAATAAACATGTTTCTCGTCCCCTCCCGCATCATTTTTTAAGGATTTTGAAAAATAATTTTTATTTTGTGTATTTCATGCATAACTTATTTGTAAAAAGTGTTTGAAAAGTTTAAGTCTGTGCAATAGATTTTCTTCTGTTCAATAAGCATTCTAAAGCATGTATTGTTTCAATCAACCCTCCAGTATGTTCAAAACTCAAAAATAAAAAGGCCTCCTCCTCTTTCAATAGCACATCTGGTATCGATACGCTGGGTGAGAATGGGCCATTAATTGGCGATTTAGCATTGCCATTTGAAATAAAAGATAAAAAATAAAAAGTACCTCTTTCTCCTTTTTTTCAAAAACCCGGACGAGAAACATGTTTTATTTTTTACTTGGCCT
>JXSR01S016555.1:37406-50959 GCA_000969725.1 Ophiothrix spiculata | reverse complement strand
TCTACGTAAAAGTTTGCATTGGTATTCTCCAAAATTTTCCGTGAAGAATCACTGGACCGACACATCGACATCAAAAGAGAGACATTATTTCATGATCTTGATAAGGTAAGCTTGCGTAATGATGTTATTGTTTTTGAGATTGTTAGATTTTTAATGTATGTTCGTTGGACATTCCGCAGTGCATTTCCCATGTTTACAAATTACACACTGACATTCAAATGCACTACTGTAAGCTTAGAAAAAAAAATAAACATAAAATTACGTAGCAGTGGCAGTGCAGTCTAACTGGCGCATATTTTTCTGCTCCAAATGCTCCACTTTTTGCATATTTACTTTTTAGCTGGCGGATCTAGTCATAATCATGTAAATTAAAAAGTTCCAGTCGGTCACCGCCACAGATGTACACAGCTTGGAAAGTAAAGTGAAAAAATTAATTGGCTGTCATGTCACGAACTTTCACCGCATCTGCGCAATGGCCAAAATTTTGCATACAACAAAGTCTGACTGCAGCTTGCTCAAGAAACACAAGCCAAAAAACTTTGTTTTGATTTGTGAGTACCAATTGCCAAATACCACTCAGTGCCAGAAATTTCGGGTAAACTGCAGCTAGCCTATGTGAGCATCAGTTCCGCTATAAACTAAAAAGTAATTGCAATGACTAGCCTTTTGACACCATACGCTGTTTACTGTGTCGGAATCGGCAGTCCACAATCATAATTATGTCGATATTTGGTACTGTATCATCAAAGCTTTTGATACAAAATGCATGAGAACGTGCTTTTTGATATAATAATAAAACTATTTATTTCAACTGTCATAAAATATACAAACAATGCAAAGAAACATTAAAAGATATATTACGACAATAAAGGAAAGAAAAAATGGACTTAGAAAGTCCGAATATGGAACATGTGGCTACAAAATAATATAAATTAAATAAAAATTATTAATACACACTTATTTACAAAATATATAAGCCCAAATACAGAGACATTAAACACATGAAACACCTTGTATCTATAAGGCCTATAGGCAGCAAACCTTCAACCCAAAAAATAATCTTTACACAGTGTCCTAAACGAGTTCAAGGCAACTGATGAACGGACTGGGGTGGGAGGTGCTGCTGCTTCATATTTCAAAATTTTGTAAGCTTTTCGCAGTCCTGAGTTAATGGCTTTGAACTCAAGTCCCAATGTAATGCAATTGAGTATGGGTCTGAAAGCTCTAGAGTTGTAACTAGTAAGAAAATTGCGTTTTCCAGATTTTGGACTTTGCGCTGTTGCAGTGAATGTCAAATTGCCATTATAACAGGTCTTTTGAAGGTATTACACTAATAAATGCTTATTAAAATCTTAAAGGGGCTACCAAAACTGATTCATTTACTATCTACCACTGATAGCGCACTACTTCATCCACTATCTACCAATGATAGTGTTTTTTTTTTAATAACAGGCTTTTTCTTCACTGTTAAGTCATGGAAAATAATACATAGCACTTTTACCAAATAAGAAATTGAGATTTCAATGGTCTTATTTTGTACCATCAAATGAATGCACATCCACATCCTCACATATAAATAATCCTATGAGTCTTTACCTCGAAGACACTTTGTAGCTGTTTACAAGTACATTAGTTTGGACATTTTTAGTCGCGGTTAAATTTACTCAACATTAGATCTTGTCACCGTGTTCTTGGTCTTGAAAATTTATAGCCTGATTTGATCGGGTCTGATTTTGGCGCACGCTATGTGCAAATGATCAATATTATGACATACGGAAGCGCTATGTCACCGAGTAAAATATGTTACTCAATAGGCCGGTTTTAAAGGACCTTGGTCCGATTTGTCTAAATTTGGTTTTCAATGTCATGTGAAAAATGACCACCCAAGAGTTCTAAGTTTCAAATTTCAGCAGAATCGGTCACATCATTTTGATTTAATAGGCTAATTGGTATTTCAGAGCAACCTATACATTACTGTGTAAAATTAATTATGGTTACCATGATAAGACACATTTTCATATGTATCTCCAAAATGGAACATAACTCAGCTGTGAAATTTCACATGGGTTATGAGAAATATGAGCAACATTTTGGTATCAAAATCTCAAAACGTTTGAAGAAATGTTGAGGCAATCGGACCAACTGTAAAGTGAAAGTTCCTCGTTTTGGAACTAGTCCTCGTTTTTCTAAAACGAGTAGGCTACTCGTTTTTGTAAAACGAGTAACAAAACAAGTAAAACGAGGAAATTATCTCGTTTTGCTACTTGTTTTGTTACTCATTTTAGAAAAACGAGTAGCCTACTCGTTTTAGAAAATCGAGGACTAGTTCCAAAACGAGGAACTTTCACTTTACAGTGTAATTAATATTGAACACCCCTTTTTACACCCAATCGATAGACTAGCAGTCAAGTTAGCTCAATCGGTAAGGCGCTCGCTTGCTGTGCGGAAGTTCCCGAGTTCGAACCCTGCTGGTGCCAAAAAATTGAGTGTGCTTGAAATTCCCTTGGACAAGGAACTATAGTAACTGCTAATTGAATACGCCAGAATAAGAACATCCCAACTCCATTAGCTCCCTTCTGTTAAGTTATGTAAAATATAAATGCATATAAATCTCTGAAAATGCTTTCAAATCACTAGAAAGCATTTCCATGTTTTTTTCTCAATCATAGTGTCACATTTGACCTTGTAGTTGACTTAATTAGACATTGTTAGGTAATTTTCCTAGCATATATAGTTGCAGAGGGGAGCCCATGGAGTTGGGATGTTCTTGTAATGGCTGTATATAGCAACTATGTACAATTATCTAAAAATGTCTAAACAAGTCAACTACAAGGTCAAATGTGACAATATGATTAGGATATTGACATGGAAATGCTATTTTAGTGATGTGAAAGCATTTTCAGAAATTTGTATGCAAATTTATATAAAATAAATATAATTAACAGAAGGCAGCTCATGGAGTTGGGATGTTCTTATTCTGGCATATTCAATTGTCTTGTGGAAACCCATACGAAACTTGTGGGCTGATCAAGGTTCAGTGCCCCTTGAGGTTGGCGCAGAACCTGAAATGATGCTTGGTGTGAAATGGAGCTTACTTGGACCATATAGTGGTCAGTGAACACCTGTAAAGTGTGCAGAGGCCAAGTGGAATTAAAAATCTGGGAGGCGTAGCGCACTTTAGATAAATCCCCAGTATTTATTTAATTTTCATCGATATATCACACTGATAATTTGTCTGACCGGGCTATTATCGATCCAATGTAAATAAACAGCTACGAAGCAGGAGAAAATGTGAAGATATTTTGTCTTTTTAGCAAATCACGTGAACCGATTTTTAAAAATCTTACATTTTTGGAATCCTGCGACTCTAGGGAACAGGTGAGTAATTCATAGGCAATGTAGTTTTAAGGACAAGTTATCATACAGAGCAAATCTGGGAGGAGTTCAGAGATAACTGCTGATACGTCCACTAAATGGCTAAATGATAAAAGTAATGACGGTCCGCAAGTCACAGCTCTGGGACTAATATCACACAACTTCATCCACTATCTTAGCTAGCTATCTTAACCAAATTGTCTACAGTTTATGAGAATCAAGAGACTTGCTTTTGTTAAGTGCAAGTCTGAGAGTGAACTCTCGAACTTTTGCCAAAATTCTAGTCCTGTTGGAGCATTTAAAAACAACAACAAAGTGTTCCACAGGTTTCTAGCTGTCTTAGAATTGCACTCTCAATTTGGATTTTGCTTTTTAAATCTCCCTGGCTATAGCCATGAATGGGGGGGGGGGGGGGATATTTTGAGGCAAGTGACATGAGGCATGTGGCATGTAAGGTAAGGTTTCTGCCGAGACTGTTTTTTCATACGATATGTCGCAAAAATTTGTGTCAATATCGGCATTATGCGTCAACGTAAGTTGATATTAAAGATCTGGTTTTTGAAAGAAACAAAATTATTTGGATAAGCTTGGATTCATACATTTTTAGCAAAATTATTATTTTAGTTAGAGCTGCAATTGTTTATATCCCTAAATTTAGATAGCTCACATTGTAATCTTTGCTTATCATGGTCCAACCCAAGTATACGGTCCAAAGGTACAAGCTCAAAAAGTACAGCTATATAATGAATGGCCTTAATGGTGTAGGACATGTTTAAGCTTATTTTTTTTAAATGTGAGATTTTAATAGTAGATCATAACTATGTCATTACTCGTTTTCTTTTTATAAAAATAACAAAGGTGTATACTTTACTTTTTAAATCTCACATAAAATACTATAATTTACAAAAATAATTTGTTTTTAATCAATCAATGATACAAGTACTTGCATAACATGCATACCCCATGAAGGAGTCTATTCGTACAGGGGACCCTCGGCTTTACGTGACTGTCTGACCATGGAGCAAGTAGAGTAAAGTTTCTAGCCCAAGGAAACAAGGAGACGAAATTATAATGCTCATAAGGGATGCACCATTAGATTTCCAGGGGTGGAGACCAGGAAGTTGGGTTTGGGGTTGATTTTTTTTGCACCCCATTTGGGAGCGATCTTTTCCCTGGAAATTACTGTTTTTCTGCCAATTCCATGTTGGGGGGGGGGGGGGGTTCTTCTGGCTGTAGATGGGGTTCAAAATTTGTTTTTCAAACAAAATTTTGCTCCCCTCTGGAAATCCTATGGTGCACCCCTAAATGATCTCAATGTTTTCAGTGATTTTCTCTGAAAGCATTAAATGGTATGATTATAAAAACTGACAAAGTTTCATCTTCTAAAGGATATTTTTCACCCATGTCTAGAGATTTTCTGAAAACGTAACCTATTGGAGTTGTGCATTCCCTTCTTTCGGAGGGGGTTGGGGGGGGGGTTGGGAGAGCAATTGCCCCCTTCTGGCTACACCACTACTGAGAGCTCTACAAATTTTACAGTCTTAGTTAAGAAAATTCTAGTTCAAAAAATTATACTAGAATTGTACTAAATAGAATTGTGTTCCAAATGTGCAGCTCATGAATGTTGTATTTGGGCGTTAACACAAGCTATTCATGCCTTCTTCCAACAATATCAGCAAGCAGTGATCTAAAATTTGTATTGTACAAGGATGTACCTTTTATTATTACGATTTTGGATGTCCAATGTCCAAAAGTACTGTCCATCTATCCGTATCCACTAGTTTCAATTAATTTCCTGGAATACTCTAATTGAGCAATAAGGGATGAACAATTTAAATAGAAATCATATATGCTAATGGGTAGCACTGTTATTTTCAACCCATGGCCATTAATTTTTAAAGTAATAAATCACATGCCTTAATTGTTAAACCTGTTCAAAATTGTATTTTTGATTACAATTTGACTCATAAATTATTACCTTTTTTGTTTATGAATTAATAGATCTCAAATGAATGCATTAATTTATATGACATTATTTGATTCAAGTGAAAAGTCTACAAGTCTACAAGATTCATGTTTGGATTTCTACTCGTTATAGATCTGCAATCTGCCAAAAAATGACATAAATATCCATGCAAGAAAAATCAAAGTTTTGGTGTTATTATATGGAAATACAAAAGTAAGTCTAGTTCAGTCTTATATTGGTACAGAAGATCTTGTAACCATTTTTAAAATTTTGTTTGATACTTCGCTGAAGTGACTACATGTTGTTCATAAGCGTGAGCGTTTCACATGATGACTGGCAGTAGTAGATACTAGCCATTGGTGGATGAACCATTTAGTGTGGTCCACAAGCCACTTGCGTGTCTTTGGTTGATGGATTCAGGATCAGACTTGGAAAGAGGTCTATGATAGTGAAGGGATTCTAATTGCTCCGTGGTCAGATAGTCACGTTAAGCCGTTGGTCCCCTGTGCGAATGCTCCTTCTTGGGGCGCTGCATACAGTATATATATACCTGGTGAGTCTATATTGGGTCACATCGTCGATAAGTGGACATGCGTTTTTTTGAACTATTACATGTACTGCCTGATGACAGTAGCCAATTGATCAGTATTATTTGTATAGTGGACTTGTTACTAAATTGACAAACAGGGAATGACCATATTATCTATGGAATGACATAGACAAACACATCTATTGGTTTTGCAGGAGTGTCTTCAAAGATTTGGTAAATACAGTTATTTTCGATGGGTTATAATATTCACAGGGTTAAAATACACTCCAAAAGTGTTTGAGCACAACACCTTTAACCAGCCATATCTCGAGAATCTTTCATCATTTGCATAATTTTTTTCGGATTTTATATTTTACATTTATCAATCTAAACAAACTTGGACAGGAATTGCATTCACCGCATTTGAAAATATGGCATGCTAAACATGCTGTATACTTTCTTCTGCACATTCATGGAATTAATATTTAGATACATAACTGCACACTTGTTGGAAAACTTATAACCTGAAAATGTTCTTTACGGTTATACAATGATAACCATAAACTACATTGGTACATATAAAAAATATGTGGTGTATTTGTATATGGACCAGGAAATCGGCCAGTTTTATGGTTATGGGAGATCCTAATATCAGTAGAAACATAGATTATCTATATTGGATACATATGGCTCCTATAAAGACATGATTTTTTTCAGGGTCTTGGTTGTTTGATATAATATAAGGTTTTTGCCCATATTCAAGCGTGCACAAAATACTTTTGACCGGGAGTGTATCAACGTACAAATTCAGTGAGTCTACTACATTGTACCTTAAAACCTAAATCATTATTGGTTAGAGAAGCTTCAAATAGCCTGATTTATATCAACATGTTCATATTTTAGTGCTTCAAGTGCCATATGTACATGTAGGGCCTTGCGGGAAATTATAGAAATGTTCATCCCAGGCACTAGCTAGTGATTATATTTCTTAGAAGCTTAGAAATATATAAGGCTACAGCCGATAAGACTGCGCTACCAAAAATATTTGCATTAGGACTATTTTTTGTTCTTGTCGCTTAGCAGACATTTTTTTTTTATTTCGCTCAATGTTGAAAAAGGAAAATAAAATCTCTTGAAAACCTAAACCCCCCCAGTAAAATGCTAATTTTAACCTTATACATGTAAATGTGCACGGAAAGTTGAGATAATTTTTTTTACGGGGGGGGGGGGGGGGTGATTGTGGAGGACCTAAATAGAAAAAAAATCATTCAGTGAAAAATCATAGGTGGTTGAAAATATTTGTTGGGTTGGTAAATACCATTCTCATCAAAAAGTCAAAACTAATAGCTACATTTACGCAGATGAAAGTTCCATTGAATTAATCAGTAAATGATCAGTACAAATTGTCAGTAGGTGTTTTAGATGATGGACTTTGAACATTTGTCCTCAACTTCCTAATCGATAAGAATAACAATTAGCTACTGGACAGGTGATGATCTGTTTCAAGTGTTTAATTAGGGTTGGAATTTGACATATGTAACAATTTGATTGTCATGTTCATGTTGAGGCCATTTCATGCGCTGTAGTGACTGTGCACAATATGTGTTTAAGTATCACCAGTAGTAAAATCTACCTGTTAAAAAAAATCACCTTGTATAGGCTTTCGCCAAGGAAACCCAACTTGGTACTTGTAACCAAGTAAGCCTGCAGATTTTAGGCTTTTTCACTCCCAGGACTCGTATTTTATTTTCGAACGTGTACCCGGGACTCGAATCATATTTTAAGATTCAAAATGTAAGTTGAAAAGGCACCAGTCAAAAACACAGAAGTAGTGCACAAGTACCAAAAGTTACACTTGAGTCTTTGCACTATACTGTAGGGCACAATCAGGCTTAAAAACGGCAGGTTTATACCGTACTGACGCGTGTATAGTCCCACCATTTTTTTACCTCAGATTTTATTCCAATTACGAGTAGGACTTAAATCGGGGAACTTACATAAATTGACGTTCAAAATGTGGTAATATCCCGGGGTAATATTATTTTTGCTGCTTTATGGAGTTACCATTTTCACTTACTACAATCATGATTGCGCATGTCTGACAAGTACGATAGCACCGTTATATAACCGTGAACAACGCCATCTGTTAACTATTTTTTGCATCTATTGAATGTTCGTCAACAGATGGCATTGATCACGGTTATATAACGGTGCTATCATACTTGTCAGACATGCGCAATCGTGATTGTAGTAGTCAAAATGGCAACTCTGCAAAGAACATATTGCGATGTTTGTAACAAAACATAGAGAAATCGGCGATCTTCCTGCAAGAGACATCGCATGTTTGATAAAGTTTGTGACTATTTTCGGAAGTACATTTTGATATTTGATAATTTTTAAGGTCATTTAGCAACTTATGGCTGCCAGTGAAATGATTATTGGAATATTATGGTAATGATAATTTGGCGACTCAACTTATGCACTGTTTTTCGGGTTTCGAGTAGGCAAATTTGGGACTCGAAAGCAAAACGGGACTCGAAAAAAACGGGGCTCACTTGCAGGCTGAGTACCAAGTAAGCTAAACGAAGCTTATATTCAACAGGGCTCCAAGATGTTTTTAAAATTCAGTTTTGAATGCAGGAAGAAGAGCGGAGTACCCGGAGAAAACCTGCAGAAGTGAGCGTGGACTGAAAACCAAATGCACATAAAGCCCCAGGCGCGGAGCTCGAACCCAAGACCTCATTGGTGCAAGGCGAGGGAACTACCGCTGCGCCAGAGAAATCAATGGAATGTTATTCTTATTATCCACTAACAAGTTGACTGACAAGTTTTTTCTATTTCTACCTCCCTCATGTTAATACTTGTGTTTCACTTTCAGATATAAAGCACTCGTGTTGGAACTGACACTCATATGAACTGTTGATTTTTGCTTTTTTTAAAAAAGTTTTGTTTGTGACACATTCTATGTACCAACTTGGGCCTGCTTTGCATTGATTCCCTTATAGAATATTTTATACCATTTTCATGCAAAAAGTATTTAGTATTCAATCAGATTTTGTGTATATCGATCAATCAATGTGATAATGACTATTTCATGATAGATTATGAAAGAATATTCCATGCGATAGAGGTCTCTGAACCAGCCCTTACTACTGAGACCCTCAATAAAAAGTTTATGAGAATCTAAGTGTCCAAACATTGGGACCTTTTCCAAATAGGTCGTTGACAAACAATGTATTGTATACATAGTGCTTTAAATGTTAACTCATTTACAATTAATATAAGGACAGCATATTAGTGCAGATTGCGTTTTGTTCAAGTCCATCTTGTGCGAGCATGCTGGTATTGTAATAAGTATGTCATGTCATTTTCTTTATCACAAATCGACAACATTTATTTTGTTCTTGCGGATAAATCTGACATAGAAAGTGAGCTATGTTGTGCTTTATATTGTTACAGTGTAAGCTTCATCAAGTATGAAATGCTTGTGAGTCAGGATGAATATTGGAAGTTGTACCCTTTAGGGGCGCACCATTAGATTTCCAGGGGGAGTAGGAAGTTTTTTGGGGAAAAAAAATCCCCTCCCCAGGCAGAAGAAAAAAAACCCCCCCCCCCCTGAACATGGAATGGGAAGAAAAACAGTAATTTCCAGGGAAAAAAATTTGCTCCCGAATGGGGCACGAAATTATATTATAGTATTATTATACTTAATTCGATAGTCCATTGTACATTTTTATTTTGACTTTTTCTCCTACAGTATGTTAATGACGATACTGGCGGACGTAGATACATGACATAACTAGGGCATGATAGGGCATATATAGTCGCCTCCTCCTGATAGAAAAGTTAGAGTAATGATAGAACCCTTTTGCATCTTATTGTTGAAATCATGAAAATGCGCATAATCCAAATGCGTCATGTAGACTTTTTTTTATCACACCTATCGTTCTGAAATGGAATAAGTTAAGAAATCCAAATCTCTCTTGTAGACAGATATCATTTCACTTTTACATAAATTGAACTGCTAGTTAAAACTTGAAAGTGACAAATGATCAAAACCTACAATTTACTTGAACTTGTAACCATAGCAACATAAATGAATACACCCATTGATGTACGGTAATTTCCCGATTGTTTACTTGTCAACATTCACTTATTTGGATCACAAGACGTAAGCCAACATGTAAACAAATATATTATGCATTGAAAATTGACGTGAGCTGTGTGCAGTCATGTATGTTGATATATTGCATGAGTCATTAGCCTTATACTGACATTCTTTGCTTATTGTTATGCAGAGGGAAGGGGCGTCTGTTGATGTATGAAATAACTGGGCTTCAGGTTTCCTTTTTAATTGTTGGACATTGGCTTTTGCTAAATTGCACATTAGGCCTAAAAATATTTTTCGTTTGGTGTAACCTGACCGACCCTAAGCCTATTTTTGGTGTCGACCCTAAACTCAGGCGGTGCAGGTCGCGATTTATTAGAAGATAGTCAATTTAGGGACTAGGGATTTCTAATACGCAAATTTACGTACATTTTACGTATCTTTCTTACTGATATTTATATTATTACAAAAGTCATATTCTTAAAAAATAACAAAAGTTCTCCAGGAGGGATCAATTTTATTATATTATTCCGAGTCCGCTGGGGGTCACGTGAACCCCATTCGTAACAAAGTAATTTAAATCTATTTGAGGGGACTATCTTTCTACGACTTGTTTTTTCATGTGTATATGATAAAAATGGTATAGAAACAACATCCTTTCACTTTCAGGTTAAAAACGTACAGATTGTTGATAAAAATGAAGATATGACCATAAAATGTTGTTGATCCATTAGTCTGTGTGTTATGTAGTTGTTTAGTGTTTGTTAATTTCAAGGCCAAAAGAAAAAATCCTACCTATCTACCCTAATTATTTTTTAATGTTACGCCAGACAAACTTTTTTTGCCTTCTATAATTTTAGCACAACACAGAATCTGTATGACGTCTGAATCTAAAAATATAACCCTGAAGTAAATTAAGTGGAATAAACTGTACTGTTATGTGCTAAAACATTTTATATCATGATTACAGCGATTTGAGCCGTGCAATAGTTTTTTCTATTGCACAGCATGAAACAAACCTGTGTGATATCATGATATAAAACAAATATTGAATGCCTATGCACATGCATATATCATTCGTTCAAAGTTGGACTGATCCATTTCACTCGGCTATGCCTCATGAAATAGAAAGTCCAAATTTGACCTCATGATATATTTTGTACTAGTGCACTCTCAGGCATTCAATATTTGTATAATACACAACATAACCTCCTATAAATATTGAAGCTACATGTATGACTTGACAAATCTTTGACTGCTTGGCTTGTTGAGTGGTGCCCCATCCCTCGGTGTAATGTCTATCAGTGACAAAGTGGGGCGTACCTTTTCAGCCAGTTCACCCACTTATTTACTGACTAGTCTGTTTCCCATATTATGCAGTCAATCTGAATGGAATTGAATGGAATATTTATGGAATATCACTTAGGAAATTAAATAAAGCAATGCAATACGGACCTGTTGAGTGTTTGCTATTTACATTGGATATACTTTTGCACAGGTTTGTAACTTTTACTCTGAACCAAGTTTTTGAATATTTTATACATAAAATGACATGAATATGTGCATGCACGGTGTTCATAAAATGGTCAATGTAAATTGTGCTTTCATTGTATAAAGTGGACCAAGGAACTTTACCAAAAAAAGTGGCCCAGGAGGTTTCATAATTTGAACTAAGCTGAAAGTGGAAAGAAAATGCTAAATTAACAAAACCTTAAAGTCCACAGAACCAGATTTATAGCCGTTTTGATGCGAGCAGAGTTCAGCGGTACCAATATTTGATGGGCTTAAAATGTAGAAAGAGTTTGCGGACATTATCTTTGACAGTTTAAAGATTTTTTCATTTTTTTTTAAACACCGGTAACTAAAGAGCTGATTGTTGGTGTTGAAAAAATTTGTGCAAAGTTTCTTTCTGTGTGCTCACAATAATGTTTTAATGCATTATCTAATAAGTTAGAATACCGGTACATGTGTTTCAGTTCGATTTATCTGAAATCTATTGTTATTGCTAACTGATTAGTAAAGTTCATTGGTGATACACAATACATGAGTCTGTATCATGTATCAAATATCCAAAAATGGAATGGTTGTAAAGGTCGGTCATGAGGAAAGACCTTTTTTATGGTTCTGTGTATTTGGCATTGATGATCATTGCCAGGGGGGGGGGGGGTGAAGTGGGGAGCACACATACATTGAAGGAAGGTTTCGGGATGGTGCTGCCCAATTATAATCACATCTCCAATATTCTAAAGACTGCGAGGGGCTGATCTGGTTGCAGAAGTAAAATGGAGTTGGCTGGATAGAGCTTAAATTTAATCAATTTATTAACCCTAACTGATCATGAAACTTTTCTCGTTTCTAGCCTATCTCCCCGAAAAGGGAAGGGTGGTGAAAAATGTGTGTTTTCACCAGGATTTGAACCAGGGACCTCCCGTTTCCCAATCGAGTGATATCCGTAGCAAGCCGACGCGGAGACCAAGGTTAGCGCTAGGCTGAGTCCCGGACTCATCAAATTCTGAACTTTGTTGTATTTCTTACATGCTTTAAGTCCCATGGGACTCACATGATTTTGGGTCTAGCGCTACCCTTGGCGGAGACACTGCCTGGCCAGCGATTTGGTCCCTGCATATAACCCCCGTCTGTGACGTATCTGGTCTCTGTGCATTTTCTTGATTTTCTAAAGTGAGATTTAGTGAGATCTGGTTCTTTTAGGGTTAACTTATTATTACAAAGATTGCCCCGGTATTTATCTTTAGAAGCACACATGCCAAAATCAAGCACTATAGATCTGACTAGCCCTATAACTGGTTGGCTGGGCAGACTCCCAGAGGATCCTGCCAGCGAACTGGTCTCTCCGCTGCTTTTGCATGCTTTACATCTCAATAGCGCCATCATTCTTGAATCAACAAAGTTATTATGGAGCAAAATGAGCGCCATACAAGCCAGCACATATTTTTGCTATTGTACGTAAAAATAAATAATTGAATTATGGTTTACTGGTCTCCCGTCTTTTGATAATTTGAAGCATACAAAAAATTATACCTGCAGTACTCGGGAAAACTCTCAAGATGGATAAAGTCCTGTCTGAACTCAAAGGAAAAAATGTGGAAGAAGTCATGGCTGAAGGTATGTCCAAACTGGCCTCAATGCCAGCAGGTGGCGTAGCTGTCTCCGGTGGCGGCGGCGGCGGTGGTGGTGGTGGCGCAGCTGCCGCAGAAGAAAAGAAGGAAGAGAAGAAAGAAGAATCTGAAGAGGAATCTGATGACGACATGGGATTCGGTCTCTTCGATTAAAAACATCAAGAATTATACAAACACATACATTGAAGGAAGGTTTTGGGATGGTGCTGCCCAATTATAATCACATCTCCAATATTCTAAAGACTGCGAGGGGCTGATCTGGTTGCAGAAGTAAAATGGAGTTGGCTGGATAGAGCTTAAATTTAATCAATTTATTAACCCTAACTGATCATGAAACTTTTCTCGTTTCTAGCCTATCTCCTCGAAAAGGGAAGGGTGCTGAAAAATGTATGTTTTCACCAGGATTCGAACCAGTGACCTCCCGTTTCCCAAGCGAGT
>JXSR01S016555.1:26518-37356 GCA_000969725.1 Ophiothrix spiculata | reverse complement strand
TCTCTTATTTTTAAATTTTGAATGAATGAGATATTCTCACCCACACATAAATTGAGTGTGAAATATTCAAAGGGTGAGGCATTTTATTTTTAGATCTATGTTGTTAATTATTTGGGTTAGGTCATGAGCAAAAATTGAAAAAAAAAAAAAGCTTTGAAAGTAATCGTTTACTTTTCCCATTTCATTGATTATCATATATGATAAATATGAGAATTATTTTGGAACAGTTCTGAAAATAGTTGACACAATTGGACTGGGTTCTTTTTGTACTCAACTCCAAACACTTTCTATCACGGGTGACACTTAAATGTCTGACATAAATTGGGCCCAAAACGTTCTATTTGGAGCCATTTCTCTATAAAGCAGTGGTTTTTTTATCCATTTAGTGATCTAAATGCAAGAAAAAAGTGTTTGTAGCCCCGGTATTTATCTTTAGAAGCACACATGCCAAATGCAAATGTGTAAATTTGCATGTAATTTGACCTGAGGGTCACGAAGTGCTTTTAATAAAACCAAATGAAAATGAATGAATAATAACGGATGTTTGGTGTTGTTAATCACCAAACATTTGACATCAAACAAAACTTTGTGGTGTATTGAATTTTCATCACCAAGTCTGCGTAAAATAGAAAATACATTGTAACTATTATATATCAGATTATAAGATAACAAAGACTTTGTTACATAAAATATTTGGTAGCTCATAAGAACTATAGTTTGACCCAATTTCATTTTCAGAACCTGTACTGGTCTATGATTAAAACATCCCCACATCGATAATTTCAATTTTACAACAAAGAAATACAATTAGTTCACTAGTGACAGTACTTTAAATTTGAATTGTTTATAAAATAAAGGGAATTAAGTTCCTTGAACCACTGAAGCTTGATGTGTTTTGTCTTCAGAACAAATTTGGAACAAGGTGAAATACTTTATTTGCCATATTAAATTGTGCATTTTCCTTGTTGTTTGTGGACCTCCAGGATTTGATTTTTCCCTTCTTACAAATATATTTTTATGTACAGAAGTCATGAATGAAAAGTTGAAGATTAATTTATCAAATATCATAAATTTTTGTTCTTTCAGATTGTAATGTTGACATTTGACTTGAGGTGACGGGAGGGATATTTCCAGAAGAGGTAACAAGGCCCACCAGCCAAAATGGTGGTTCTTACAAAGGTATGTTTTAAACTTTTATTAAGTTCAAGTCAAACTGAAGCGATATGTTATTTGTTTTATACAAAGCAGTCAAAAAGTTGCTTTATCAACCAGATAGGATCCAGTGCTTGAAGTAAGAAAATGAAAACTTCTTAATGTACAAATGAGATGATTTGTTCAAAATGGACTGAAAAATACAAAAAAAAAGCATCACAAGCAACAGTGTACACGCACAGAGCAAATTGCACATGCGTTTGTGCATATAAACCCACCGTATTTTGACTACTGATGCGACCGATGTAGTTACGTTACATACTTGGGGCAAGACACTTTACTCTACTTGCTCTGTGGTCGGACAGACGAATATACTCCTTCATGGGGTATGCATGTTATGCAAGTACTTGTATCATTGATTGATTGATTGATTGATACTTGGCAGAGGTTTTCTGCAAAAGACATCAATCAAACATTGAAACATTCCGCCTACAATGTACCAGAAGCGAGGCGAGATAGTAGCTGCATCTGTGTAAATATATTTGGATTATGCTATGTACAATCAGGTGTGATAATGTGTGTTTGAATTTCAGCTTTAAAAGTAGCAAATTAAGCCGTAAGCCGTAGCAGTCAAGTAAGCTCAATAGCAGTCAAGTTATCTCAATCTGTAAGGTGTTCGCTTGCGGTATGGAAGGTCCGAGTTCGAACCCATGCTGGTGTCAAAAGTTGAGTGCTTGAAATTCCCTTGGGCAAGGAACTAACTGCTAATTGTCTAGTAGGAGACCTGTACGAAAGTTGGGGAGCTGATCCGGTCAGCGATGGTGCATATTTGGGCTGATCAAGGTTCAGCACTCCTAGAGGTTGCTGCAGAACCTGAAATGATGCTTGGTGTGGAATGAAGCTTACTCGGGCCACAATGGTCAGCGAACACCTGTAAAGTGTGCAGAGGCCGCATGGAATTACAAATCTGGGAGGCATAGCGCACTATAAGTCCCCCAGTATTTAGTATTTATTTAGCTACACAAATTGTACAAAATCGAGATCTGACCTCATATCTGGCAGCCCATAGGCCATATTCTTCTCACCTTGCAGTTTCCCATGTGTGGTCTGAATAATTTGTAAATTTTCTTGATAATTTACGCCCATATAGGCCCATAAGAGGTGCATAGCCATCATATTTTGGGATTCATATTCCAACTGATTCCAAAAAAAGATTGCACGCAGCTAGTACTACAAAGACCTGACCCCCTTTTTGCACTAAGTAACTTAAGCAGCTCGGTTATAGTAGGTAACATATTGCAGTGATGTAGAGGTCATGTGTATATACACTTGATCTGTCATTGGGATAACTAGGAATGGAGAAAGTGATTTTATATCAATCTAACCAGGCTCTTTCCTAGTGAATCAAGATCCCCTATCTGCAATAAGTTTTGCCACCAATGTTGAATGGCAGATATAGAACTCTTCTATATAGTAGATGGTGATGACAAAATTAGCATGATTCTTTGAGAGTGACATGACCCCTTTTAATTCAACTTTTCACATAATTATAATGTGCAACAGATTGTGTTTATATGATGTAGAGTTCAGTTAAGGTTGCATTTTCCTTATATTTTTTGTTGGTGCTGTGTCAGTAATGGAGACAGCATTTTTGTTACGATCCAGTCGGGCTCTCCTATCTGCTGTAAGTGGTTGGAATATCTCAAAATTCTAGGATGAATCAACCTGGAGTCAAAATATTTTTTTCTTACGGGACTTTTTTGTTTTTCCTGGAATCAACATGATATTGACATTTGATTGGAACCCTCAATCAGTACATGCAAAGCATGGGGCTATAGATGCTTTTTTGTTGGCAATACTACATTGTAGTAGTTTGGTTGATTATTGGAACCCTCAGTACATGCTAAAAAGCATGGGGCTATAGATGTAATACTGTTACATGTAGATTGTTTTGTTTTTAAGTGTTTTACCATGTATGATGCATGCTCCGACATGTATCTGCAGTATAAGTCATGGATTGACTTTGAGTTTCTGGATAAACATTGTTGTTTATATTTATGTGTTCATATCATAGATTTACAGGGGAGATACCAGGCACGCCGCCATTTTTATTCCATTATGAAGCTGCGTTGGGATGTGTCGCAACTTTAGCATGTCCATCAGTTTTTTATCGTGTACTGGATTAAATGCACTTCAATTAAGTGTCTCTGCTGAGGTCTTGGAAGATATGCAATAACAAATAGCACCTGCTTATGGTGGTAAAGAATTTGAGCTCCATAGCTGACGATGCCATTATACAGGCTGGTATACAAAGCCTGGTATCTCCCGATAAATCTATGGTTCATTTTGTCATTTCATTTGGATCAGTGTTCCATCCAAGGTTTTTCAGCTTGCACTAAATGTGACCAAATCACTAGCTGAGGCTGAAAATTGGCTCTTTGAAGCATCTTTCTCACATTGTCAAAAACCTGTTTTCCCACTTTTCGTGGCTCCCGTCCATACAGACTTGAATACTGATTTGGATTAGGCTGAGTAAAAAAAAAATATGTTTCTCGTCCCTTCCTGCATCCTTTTTTTCAAGATTTTGAAAAATAATTTTTATTTTTTGTACTGCATGCATAACTTATTTGTAAAAAGTGTTGAAAAGTGTAAGTCTATGCAATAGATTTGCCTTAGTTCAATAATCATTTTAAAGCATATTTTGTTTTGATCAACGGCCTCCAGTATGGCCAAAACTAAAAAATAAAAAAGGCCTCCTCTTTCCATTAACACATCTGGAATCGATTCACTGGGTGAGAATGGGCCATTAATGGGCGATTTTGCATTGCCATTGAAATAAAAAAATAAAATGTACCTCTTCCTCCTGTTTAAAAAAAAACAAAAGGATGAGAAACATGTTTTTTTTTACTTGGCCTTATATTAGTTGAACATCTTAGTCACAAAACATGATGTGGATATTATCTAATAGCCAAAAGCGAACCTACATCATAAGCAACATAATGATCTAAAAATACTGGCGTTGGACTTCATGCATGGTAAAAACAATCAATACTTCAGCCAGACATCCCTTAATTTTCGTTCTTTTTAGCGAGAAGGAAATATGTGAAATGATGATCTGTTTGTCATCTTGTTGTAACTTGAATACCACTTATCTCATATGATTTTGGTATCAAAAATAGTTTGAAAATTTGCTAGAGCCAGCTTGAATGGGAAGTCGGCAATTGTGTTCTTCGGACAAAGGTCCCAGATGTAAACAAGACGCCCAGATTTCCGCTCCTGCCTATAGAACCAGCATTTAAAAAGGAGTAAATTCTAATCTTCATAATTACCAATCATGTTATGTTATTTTTTCAGGGAGACTATGTGTGGTTGGAGGACCCCAGGAAGGCCAGAGGGCCTTCTGCACAGGTCCCCATGGGAGCGCAGGTCAGAATTGCAGACACTGGCAAACTGCAGCTGACTGACGATTGGATCGTCATATCGAAAGGTACCTTAATACCGGCATAGTACATTACGAGATACAGGCCATTGAAGCTAATCATAGTCAAAAATCACGTCCAAGGTCGAATTTCTAATTTCATCTGAAAGGTTATCATTGAAGTGTATTCTATCATATTAATCAGGTTCCAACATCCAAAACATAAGAAAAATGTATTAAAAACCAAGCTAAAAATCCTCTCTCCTTTCAAGATTTACTACATATGTAAGTACAAAAACTTTAAACTCGATTTTCTCAGAACTATAGTTTTCCGAATCAGCCCGATGCCTTTTACCAATTTGGGTGTAACTTCGCAACCGAACATCCAATAACCAAAATCAAGGTGTCAATTTAAAGCTTAAAATCTCAGCTTTCAGATGAGACCAAAAAATCAATTTTGATTTTGCCGACCTTACGGTTCCTTTCGATATGACGTGTCACATTTGATGAAATTTGAAAGGGAGTAGTTGGGGAAAGGAAGGAAAAAAGAAACAGTTGATTGAAGAAAAAAAGAAAGATTAGGGGGTGAATAAACTATGAAGAAAGAGAGGAAGAAGGGACGAAGCAAAGAAGAATTATTGCATTGGAAGGTCAAGTTTGTTCAACTCTCCAGCTAAATAAATGCAATTGTTATTGAGTTGATGTTGTCAATTTGACATCATATATTTTGATCTATGCCGATATTGCAATTTAATCAATGTTGTACCCACTGGATGATCACTAATGATTTAGAAAGAGTATGTGATAATTGGGAGGAGTAAAGGAAGGAGGTGGAATGGTTTATTTAAGAAAACAAATACTGATAAAATAATTTGTACTGTTATTACAAGTAACAAAACTTTGATCAAGGTAACTTTTCCTTGAATACAGTACAAAACTACCACTAATGGAAATAGACCATGCATCATATAATGGTTACAATTTGTTTGCCTCAATATTACAGGACCATTGGATATCACAAGACATTGCGCAAAAGATGCGCACCATGCACATCTCATCAATAGAGGGCGTGGAAGACATGATCAGACTAGGGGATCTACACGAGGCTGGTATCCTGAGGAATCTTCTCTGCAGATATCACGCTAATAATATTTATGTAAGTAAATCTTTTTTAAGAACCAGGGCCAACTTTCTAAAAAAATTGTTCCATGTTCACTCTGATTTGACCTGAAATGGGACCTTTGTTGAAGAACACAGGGGTAAGTTTCCGTATATTTAAAAGAAATAAATGATCACAAATACTGGCAAATTGAAGATCACAGTGACTAACGTAACTTTGTTCAAAATTTGGCCCCAGTTCATGGCAGTGTTTGACCTGAATCAGAGGCAATTATTAAAACACTAGGACTATTAGGGACAAACTGAAGAAAGCCTTGGGGGAAAGGCTTGTTCATGGAATTCAAATTTTGATGCCATGCATTTTACTTTGAATAAATCTTCAAGTGTGACCTAGCTATCTTCAGTAGATAAAAACAATGTAGGTTTCATATGTAAAACGTTTGAAATTTCATGCATAGACCCAAAATATGTGGATCGTCCAAGGGGATTTTATGGGGGAATCTGGACTCGCCGCCATCTTGTGTGAGTTATTGTACCTCTGGATATATTTGGAGTTTGGTCCGATATCAATGCAGATCACGTAAATCTTCACTCGACACGTATAAAGTGTACATTTTGTTCCACGCACAATCTGTGTCTGTGTTTCAAGTTGAGTGTATTGCAGCTTGCTCTGATCAAAGTACGCCAATTTTTTCGCTTATCCGTTCTGAAGTCCCTCGAAGTGTAGCATGCAAAGACGTAAAATGCCTGAGGTACAATTACTCGCCCTCTGTGAGCGACAATCCAAGATGGCTGCAATCCCCTAGGATTTACGCGGTATTCAAATCAAAATGGCTGCGAGTCCAGATTCCTCTATATAATTTCCTTGTGATCATCAAATATAAATTATTTGCAGGAATCCACTTCAAAATATAATTTCTTATTTTCTTCTGTTGTGTTTTAGCACCTTGTCTGAATTAAAACTAAAGCAAAAAAAAATGCTTAAAATAATCTTTCAGATTTAGTAGGTTATTACAAAAAGGCATTGTTTAAAATTACAGTTTCATGTATGGGTGTTTCTAAAAATAAAATTTGATATTGAACTTTGGACTAGCCATGTCATTTCATGTGATAATCATAACACACAGGGGGTTACTCACATTGTGTACTCTATAAACCTTGAAGTATGCAGCAAGCAGTCAGACTCTGTTACGAGATCCATAGCATGTCCCTTGTATTCTACAACATTGTGAACTGGTGGTTTTGTATTGTGTTACACGTAGAAATTAGTAATGTTACCACCACATGGACGAACATTGAACATGAGGTCATTTGAAAATCCGGGGAAAATCCGGAAAAAATTGGGACGAAATATCTTTGCCCCCCCCCCCCGACCAAAAAATCTAGCTATGCCACTGTGCTTTAACATATGTTAAAATTAAAATAATCAATGAAGCATTTACTATTTAACAAGCACATAATGATCAACGTTTTTGATCTTTTCATATACTTAGTGTGGTAAATCGGGCAGTTTTTTTGGAAAACATGTACTTTTTGAAATGCCTGTATCTCAAAAACGAGTATGATGACCTATATTTTTTATTTCAGATTCAAGAAAATCAATGGAGATTTTGCATCTCTGTGAAACCCCTTAAATGCATGTGTGAACGAGTTGACTTTCATGCAAACCAGGGTAGCAACAAGCGTCAGCTCCAACCCCCCCCCCAAACGGAGAAACTTAATTCTTCAAAATACTGTATAAAGGCTATCAGAAAGTGTCTCAAATAGGACAGTGGATTCCAGATTAGGCACAAGCACAGATGTACTTTAATGTTAGTGTGACCCCAGACTGATTTAGCACATTACATGCCAAAGTCCTTATTTACACAACACAAGTCCACTCTGATAATGTGCAATGTTGCAACAATATGACAGCTTTTTAAAATTTATCTTGCTGATGAAGTCAACTTTAATCATTATAGGAGGTCGAAATTTCTTAAATGTAGTGTTTTTTTAGCATTTTTGGCCAATTTTGTGAAGGTTAAGAAATTGATCACAAAAGTGAGAAAGCAAGTCATAGTTATAACTATCTATTTAGATGAGTTCTACCCAAGGAATTTTTATAGGGGAACCAGTTTTCTCCGCCATCTTGTGTCGCTCATGGAGCAGAGTTATTGTACCTCCGGATGTATTCGGAGTTTGGCCCGATATCCAAGCAGATCGCGTAAATCTTCACTTGACACATATTCAGCGTGTGCATTTTGTTCCACGTGCAAACCGTGTCTGCGTTTCAAGTAGGGTGTATTGCGACTTGCTCTGATCAAAGTACGCAAATTTTCCCGCTAATCCGTTGAGAAGACTCTAGAAGTGAGGCACGCGGAGCCGTAGAATGCCGGAGGTACAATAACTCAACCTCCATGAGCCACAATCCAAGATGGCTGCCGTCCCATAGGATTTACACGGCAGTGAAATCAAAATGGTGGAGAGTATCGTTTCCCCTTTATAATTTCCTTGGTTCTACCTAGTTTTTAAAGCTTTTGTGCCAAAAAGTTTGTTTTTTATATAAGCTTGTTCAAAGATTTTTGACCAAATAACTGATTTTTGTAAATTTGAGTTCTTTTATCTCAAATCTCTTGCTACTTACAAAGATTCCTTTCCAAAAATGTTTGCATATTTTCTATAAATTCAGTTTATTGGTGTTATTTTATGATTTTGAGGGATCCCTTCCAGTCAGAATAGACTACTTATCCCATATAATGCATCTTGAGAGTACTATAAATCCGTGACTTTATGTGCTATCAACCATAATTACCAAGTTGTGTGCAGATGACATCATGCTTATAAATATGGTTGACCGTGCAGATAGATGCAGATTTATGGGTACTTTCAAAATGCATTATGGAACGTTCGCTAGTGGTCAATTGGTCTCATATATATTGTAAACGGGGTTATTTTTCACGAGGGTTTAATTTTCGCGAATTTCACAAATCAACATCTAACCGCGAATATAACACCCCGCAAATACATTCATTTTATGTGCAGGTCTATGTAATGAAGCTTTAAGACGCTAATTTAAAACACGCGAAAAGTTGTGATTATCTGGTTTTGTGAATATTTTCGCGAGCAGAAATTTTCGCGAAACCAGACAATTTACAATATATTATTTGGTTTCTTGTCAAGTGGTTCTCAGAAGTTTGTTTGTAATTCGGACCAAGTGTACTTTAGGTCCCATCACACCTGCTGTAACACAAACTATGTAATGTTACTTAATTTTTAATTGTAAAGTTGAGCACTATTTAGTGATATAATAATGATCCCATTTTTGATCTGATTTACACAGACTTTCACAGGTTCTATCTTAGTAGCAGTGAATCCGTACCAGGTATTACAATGTTACACGCCAGAGATAGTAGCACAGTACAAAGACAGACGTATAGGGGAACTATCACCACATATCTTTGCAATAGCTGACAATGCCTACTATCGAATGCTCAGGGGACAATCAAACCAGTGTGTTATTATTAGGTAAGATAAAGATTGTACATTCCATCATCTTTGTTGATAATCAGTCTTAGTAGCAAAGTACAAAGACTTAATTATTGGAGAACTGCCACCACATATCTTTGCAAAAGCTTACAATGTATACCGCACTCTTGAATGCTCAGGGGACAAACCAGTGTATTATTAAGATAAAGATTGTACATTCCGTCATCTTTGTTCATTATAAATGGATCTTAGTAGCTTACAAAAGACAAAATATTTAGGAACTACCTTCACTTTGCAATACATGTAGCTGACTATGATACTCTAGAATTCTCAGGTTATGTACAATCAAAGCATAGTGTTGCTATTAGGTATAAGACAAAAACTTGTTCATATCACAAAGACATACAGAAGTACCTGTCTTTGCAATAGCTAAAAAAACCATCAAAATACAAATTTTTGTAAATTTGGTCCTGATTTCAGGTGACATACTTGGTATCATATTATAGAAGAATAAACAAGTCTTTAAATGAAATCAATAACCAAATTTTTATTTTTGCGATAAAGTTGTATCTGTTGATATGGTGGGATGTATATAAATCTGGGTCACTGGAAGGCTACAGTATCAGTCCTCATTCAAGGAGTGTCATTGGATTGACTGATACATCCAATACCTGTTGGGAGACACAGACAACATGATGAGCCCTGACAAAATGGATGAATTAGCACAGGATAGTTGTGGTTGGAGAAAGCTTGTAGTCCCCTGCTCCGCAGTCAACAGATGAAGATGATGATGATCATCATCTTTTCATTAGTTGATCCTCCATGGTGTGGAAAAAGTCATGTGAGAGACGTAAGGAATTTTATTGATCGGTCACGATATGTGTTAATCTAGACCAGGCCATAAAGCCAACAGAAAACCAGTCCTTTAAATTTATATGTCATTTTATAATGTTGCCTTGGTGCACAACATTCATTGAGATATAGAGCCTTTAATCTTTTATTAATGTCATTTACTTTCTTTTAATACATGTGTCTCTTTTAATACAGTGGAGAGAGTGGGGCTGGTAAAACAGAGAGCACAAAACTGATCCTACAATTCTTGGCAGCAGTGAGTGGTCAGCATTCATGGATAGAACAGCAAATTATCGAATCCAACCCTATCATGGAAGGTATGGTTCAAGTCTGAGGCCAAAATAACTAACTCCCAAATGCCTTAAAATGTTTTCATACACTCTGCGTTACGCGTTACGCAATTACGCGCTGAAATTGTAAATCTAATTGGACAGTTTGTAACTTATACGCATTCATTAATCTCGTCTAGTTGCACGCTGCGTATCGCGTTGTGCGTTGTACAATTCCATGTACGCGTACGCGTAATATACTCGCGCTTATATGGCAAGTTTCATTTTAAAAGAAAGGTAAATCTAAATTACAATGAATAACATGGGACGATGAATGGTTGTATTTTCTATGTTTTATTGAAATAGGAAACACATTTTTCAATAATAATGCCGTTTAATTTATTTTAAAAATTGTATTCTAATCATTCGTGTATGAAATAGATTAATAACTGCTCTTTACTTGGCGCTCGTGAAATTGTACAAAAATAATGCACCTTGTGCTGAAGTTGAAGTTGTCCAACTCACTCGGCTGCGCCTCGTGAGTGTGGACAACTTCAACTTCA
>JXSR01S016555.1:0-10377 GCA_000969725.1 Ophiothrix spiculata | reverse complement strand
CATCACTATCATGTTCCTTGTGAAAATTCCTTTCTGGAAATGTATACTTTTATTAACTTTAAGCACTTTGTTCAAAAGTTATGGTACAAAATAAATTTGCAAAAATGCAACAATGAGTGATGTGCTTTCACCCCTTAAAGATGTAGGTTCCGATCACATTCTCATCCCCCTGGGCTGAACCGGAAGTAGTATATTTTTTTTTGATGCCATATAAAATCCCATATTTTTATGATTCTTAATCAAAAATTTCACCTCCAAATTCGTTACAGTTTCAGAGATATAGCATGAAATGTAAAATTATTTGGTATACTTGTTTTCTATTTTTCTTGTGTATTTGTATAACAACAGCCTCATCCCCAGAGTTGCATACTTTGTTTTGCCTCAAGAGAAAACATGAAGCAAGCTGAGGTTGAAATTTCACAATATGTATTTCAGAGGTCAAGGTCAATCAGTTAGAGTAAATTACACACGTGCTAAGATAGGAACCTACACCTTTAAATAATAGAGATTCTATACTCTTAGTTAGGATAAAGTCTAAGCTGTGTATTTAAAAACTGAGCTTGTGGCAACTTGTTGCAATGACATGTCCGCAGCTGATCCGGGCCGCTATACCATAGTCATAATTATTTGAACATTGTTAGTGAACAAAAGTCTAATCAAAAAATGTTTATGATCAAAAATTTAATGAAATTATGTTTATATCTATGGTGCAGAATTCGACGTGCTGGCTACCCCATTAGACACACATTCAAGGAGTTTGTAGACCGCTATCGTATGCTGGTACCAGGCATGAAACCGTCTCATATGGAGGATTGTCAGTCGGGCAGTAAGAAGATTTGTAAGATGGCGTTGGATAATGAAGACTGGCAGCTAGGGCATCATAAAGTCTTCCTGAAGGTGAGTATGTATGCTAGTACCCTTGGTCTTAAAGCTTTATTGTAGCTCAGTCTCGAGAGTACCACCAATCAATCTGATCAAAAGCAGTCACAAATTCTGTCAAGTAGAACTACACACCTTTGTTTCATAATGCTGCTTTCATACTAATGTCGCTTTGCAGCTTTTCAACAAATATGGGCATAAATTAAGCGACAAAGCAGCAAAGCGACAAAGCTGCAAAGCTACAAAAGTGTGAAACGAAGTAGACGACCGGAGCTACAAAGCTGCAAAGCGACATAAGTATGAAAGCAGCATAAGTCAGAGACCGTCATAGGTTAGCATGGTGGAAAATACTTATTGATAGCTTCAAAACTAAGTTGATCTAGAGAAATAATTCTTTTCAGTTTCAACGTTTCAACGGGGAAGCGGGTTAGTGTAGCGGTATTTTCCCTCGCTTTGCACCAATGAGGTCCCGGGTTCGAGTCCTGCGCCAGGCGCTTTATGTGCATTTGGTTTTCAATCCATGCTCGCTTCCGCAGGTTTTTCTCCGGATCCTCCAGTTTTCTTCCTGTACTAAAAACTGAATATTAAAGAAAGATCTTGGACCCCAATGGAAATAAGCTTCATTAGAGGCTTTCTTGGGTTATCCTTGGCTATCAGCCTAAAGAATTCTTTCTTTCTTTCTTTCTAACGTACCAATGACACACCGGTCAACTGTCCCCCTTTTTAAGGGATGTCCGTCATTTTCAGAGTGATTTATTATGTGTCCTTCATTTTGCAAAAATCTCTATGTAGCAATGTATGGCTATCATGCCAGTCAAGCGTTGTTCCTTGCTTATGCACAATTTGGTGGAAAAATGTAAGATACGCATTGCGTTGTAATCAAGTAATAGTAGCAGAATGCAGAGTGGGCTCACTATGCACTAGCGCAGCGTCGGTCCAGGCATAGTGCTCTCGTGGCGAAATCCCCTAACTTAGCCGAATTTTAAGGGTGCAAATAGACCTGTTTCCTATGTGTACTTTCGTTTAACTCTTACGAGCGCCGATGGCAAAAATTTGGTGTTTTCATTGATAGCTGCATTTTGTTAAATTTGATTGTTTCCCCGAATTACACATTTTTCTGAAGATTTACTATTTGTATACATGATTTACTTGCAGAATTGATAAAGTTTATTCGTAAGAATCAATAAAATAAGTTTTGAAAAATATGGATGTTTTTGTAATTGGTTATGCATTTAAACTTGACATTTCAACAATGTTGCTATAAGGCAGCTATTATTGAAATCATACGATTGGTGCAATTTGCACCATTTGGTTAATCTATGCACCAAACATTATGAACTGATAAAGGTAAGTGTGTGTGTAACTGAACACAGCACGACTGCTGGAGAAGCTGCACACCTCGAATCAAACATGTCATGTGTTTTTCTTTCTTCAGGATGCTCATGATCTGATGCTAGAGCAAGCCCGTGACCAGGCGCTTACCGACAAATGTGTGCTGATACAAAAGATTGTCCGAGGCTGGTTCTACAGGAGGCGATTCCGAGAGATGAGACGGAGCGTGACCGTCATCCAGAACGCATGGAGGAAATTTGCTCAGAGGATACGCTACCTCAAGGTCAGTGAGTTCTGAACAACTTGCTGTATCATCTTTTACATTAGATCTAGAGTACTAATTTGTTGAATTAGGTATTCAAACACGCCACAAAGTTGTTCATCTCGAATCAACGATGCATCCATGCGTCTGAAAGCCACCTTCGCGCGATAAAAATACCCCGACGCATTTGTTGGTTTGCGATGAACAATTCTGTGGCGTGTTTTGCTTTGGATTTTAATAAGTTTTTATTTTTTTTAAAGAGATAAAGGTTTGTGTGAACTGTCATTTTGCTTTACATTTTGAAAAATTAATATATTTAAAAAAAAATATAAAGAACCTCGGTGCAAAATTATGGGAAGAGTATTATATCATTATTTTCATGCCAACAGCCACTTGGATTTTTTAAACTTACAAGCGTAATCACGTGTCCAACAACTCTATAGGTTCTTTAAGCTTTACAAACGTAATATATTAATGAATAATGATTGAAGATAATAATATCATGACTGGGACATGGCATGTTGAAAAATAAATACTCAAAACGTGTGCTTATGATAAATATACCTTGATTTATCATTGTAAACAAGGTAAGTACTGTGTTCTGGCTATTGCGTAGCATAGGCCTTTCTTTACGTATTCAACACGGTACACAGACATCACTTGACGAGCAGTGTATTTGATGAAGCGAAGAATTCTTTGTTGACTAGGGACCTGCTAGTAATTCAAATACTTAAGGTTACTAGTGTGTATCTTTTACATGCACAGTTTAGTGGATGATATTTTTCAGTTTTAAATACCATTGTTTACCAGACGCATCATTTAGATATTTAAAGGGCGTTTAGATAAAATCAGATTTTAACTAAACGCATTTTAGCTTAACCAATATTTTAGTTAAACATTGTTCGAGAATACGGCCCATAATGTTCAAAGTATCAAATATTGGGAAAAAAAGGTAAAATTCTGTTTTTGAACAAACCGTTGGTGTTAGCTGCCCCATTAAGCAAATAACTAATAATGATATGTGATGGCTCACCTTTGCAGATGATATCAATTTTGATTTTATATTTCATATGTTATAGCATTTTCTAAGCTCTAAAATGACACCTTACTTGTTGAAATTGATCAAGGCGATCAAATTTTGCAACAGAAAATCTGCTGAAAGTTCTTATTATTTTCTTTATTTTTTGCTGCCTATTTTCATCAGTTTCTCGAAAAGTGTTCTGTCGCAAAGTCATCACATATACTCAGCTGTTTTATGTTTGTAACTTACAACAAATGTTTGATTCTATTCGATTTCAACAGATGAAGAGAGGCTATCTACGCATGCAAGCAGTTCTACGAGGGCGCATACTGACGTACAAATATCAGTTCATGCGCAAACGTATAGCCCTGTTCCAGGCTCATTGCAGAGGATTTTTGATTCGTCGACAAACTCAGCGTTACCTTGGAGGTGTGGTTAGAGTACAAGCCTATTTCAGAATGGTGTTGGCTCGTAGGAACTACAGGAGACTCATTGTGGATGTAAGTGGCGTATTTATAGCAATGTTTTTAAAACCATCTTTAAGGTTTCTGATCCACGCGCACGGGTACGCACTCGTTTTGATTTCGTAAGTGCAGCAACACGCACGCGCAGTATACGCAGAATAGTGTTTTGAAACCAAAAATGTCACTTTTCTCATTTTTCGTAAAAAATAGGTCTGTGACGCCCACTTTTTATTTTGGAAATTGAAAGAACACACGTGTGCGCAAAATTGTGAAAAAATTCACACAAAATTTCAGTGGGAAATTTCGAACCAACACCAAATAATGTCTTTTTTGCCACATTTCCCATAGACCCCTGTACTAATTTTTCTCAAAAAGCTCCAAAAATGCTATTTTTAAACTGACTCACATGCTAAAACGAGTCCGCGGTGACCCCCGTTTTTTTTATTTTAAAAAATCAGTTCTACATCGATAAAATATTATTCATGCCAATTTTTACCAGTAAATTTCAGTCAGATCTATCATGGACCAGACACCTTAAGCTACAGTTCATATTTAACAAGAGATTCATCACCATTCATAAATGTTACAAATGATTCCAGTTTTGTATTTGTATTTCCTATAATTTTTAGTTTCGTTTAATAGTTTTGGCAGTTGCTGATTATGATGTACGTGTTAGTAACAAGTGTGTGCATTGTTGTAGTTGATTTTGAAAACTGTTAAGTAAAAACTTTAGGTGCCAATATGTATCCTAATTACCACTATAAAATGTAATTTAATTTGCTTAAAACTGGCATATTGTCTTAAAGGGGCATTGGACAAGTTCAGCATCATCCCCAAACTTTTCCCCAAGCATTTTGAGATTTTTGCATCATTTGAAGCATTAGCGGTAATAATGACAGCATGCAAAGTTTCATTGTCAAATTCAAACCCTATATACCAAAATATAAGATATTCTTTAATTTTCTAATTATCGTTGTCGACAAGGATAAATACTGCCCTCTATAGTTGAATTTTTAAAATTGGTCTTTTTAGGATATCTAATGCAAACTCCAAATTTCTTTTGATTTATCTGTAATCTACGATGTGAAAGGAATGTTTAACAAACAAATCTTTGGATCTTTCTTGATGTATAGCATCAATTAATACGTTTAAAGAATAGCCTCATACCCCAAGATCAACAAACAAAATAAAAATCAAATTTTTGAATTTTCTGAAGGTTAAGATCAAATTTTTCACGATATCTTGTAATTGACTGCTATTTTCTAACATATGAAGTGTGAATCATCAACAAATAAAATTCCAAAATTTTGTCCAAAATTTTGTCCAATGCCCCTTTAATTTGGGAGATTAGTACAATAAAACCTGCTAGTGTTTTCAGATATTGTAAACCTACGCATTTGCACAACTTTTAGAAAAACAATTGACATCACTTTTGGTAGGAGCCCAAATATATACCAAAAACGATCTCAGCAATTACTGTAAATGCCAATATTTTCGCACTCAGTAATTTTCGCGCACAGCCAATTTTGGACCATTTCGCGCATTTTTATTTTCGCGCACGTGAACATTGGTCGAGTATGGAATTTCCTTTGTAACATATGTGACTTGCTCCCACATAACCCAGACAAAGTCGCCAGAACACTTAAGGAGATATAGCCCAGTAAACTTATCACAAATCAATAGAAAACAAAGGAATTTTCAACATAAATATCACTTTTTGACATACAAAACATTGAGCTATCCTGGAGTGTGATATATCATTGGAAAGCTTATAATTTTGCCATTTTAAATTTGGTAAAATTTGAAAAAGGGATTTGTGCGACTTTGTCCGGGTTTCGACAGCAGGTCACATATACACAATAATTTTCGCGTTGCATTTATTTTTGCGAAAAATTAAGCGTGGAAATAAATGTAGCGTGAAAAATACCACTTATACAGTACACTTTAAAGCAATATGATTTTGATTAGAAATGATCTTGAGTAATAACAGCCTAAATGAAGGGATGTGACGATTTAAAAGTGTTTTCAAGAGTATTTTAACGTAAACTTGTTTTGCCACAGAAAAATTGATAAAAGAAACATGCATGCTTTCCTGTACTAATACAAAAGGAATTAAATTTGGGATCCCAAATTTAATTCAACAAATGGTCATAACAGAAAAGGTATAGACCATATCGATAATTGACATAATCCCGCCGTTGATGGGGTAAATCCACAGAATCGGACGGGGAAGGGAACGCAGAGCGAGAGCAAGTAGTGTTTATCATACTTGGCCTCGTTCTGAATTCCGATTCCCCGTCTGGTTCTGTGGATTTACCACATCAACGGCGGGAGTATGTTAATTATCGATATGGTCTATATTGTAACACTTTATAGTATTGCTTTAATGCATTTTGTACATAATTCTGTCAAAAATATGGTCTTTTTTGGTTAACTGGGTTTTATGTACTTTTGTATTTTACAGTATCGCGCCCGTGTCGAAGCAGAAAAAATCCGAAAAGAAGAGGAAGCTAAACTAAGGAAACAGCTGGGTGCTAAGAAGGCTAAGGAAGAAGCAGAGAGACGCATGCATGTAAGGGCGTGTTCACACAGAAAAAAATTGGTCATGACTTTATTCCATTCACGAGCAAATTCCCAGTGTGAACGCAATTATAGAAAGTGTCTCACTCGTGACCAAAACTGACCCACCGCTAGTTTTCACATGCAAGTCGTGTCCCAGTGTGAACGCAACTGCTAAGTTGTCTCGCTCTAGAGCTTATCACAACAATTTATGACTATTGTGTGTGAACACAGCCTAAGTGTTCAGCACTTCTATCTTAAATGAGGAGATCCATTCTGCGCAACTTGTAAACAAAGATTGTTTTTGTCATATCTTACTAATTTTTCGGCCCGTATTCCAGAAAGGTGTTTTAGATAAACAATGGTTAAACTGAACATCAACTGTCCAGGAATGATATGCACCATTGCAGCTTTCAAGTGGAACAGTTCAATGAGCTGTGCTGTTGAGGAGAATTAAAACCGTACTTTCTGGAATACAGGCCTTAGTGTTTAATATAAAGTTTGTCTAAATAATACAAAAAAAAAACCTCAAATTTTTCCATTATGAGAACTTTTTAGCATTTGTTGGGAGTATTTTTGCTTATTCTTTTTTTTTTTCCAAACCAGCAACCTAATTGAATGAGATAATGTTAATTCTTGACTGAGAGTAGATGTAATCTCTAATACCAGGTTAGAATCAGAGGTGGTTTTCAGGATATCCCACAATGCATTATTCTGATACATTGATTTTACAATATGCCTGCAAATTCAATTCAACTCCTATACTTGTGTACAGGTTGCTGAGGTTTTTGAGGTGTCAGCAATGTGGGTAAACACTGGGCTAGTGTGAAAAGAAACACCTGCTTAGAAAGATATGAATGAGTACTATTCAATGGAATTCTCAAATTCCTACTAGCCCCTTGCCCAGAAAACCATTATTGCCTATTATATATCAGTGTATCAGAATAATGCATTGTGGGATATCCTGAAAACCACCTCTGGGTTAGAATTGTCAGTAAAACCATCTTTCATAAATGACTTTAAAAACCACTTTTTTCAGGCTTGTTCTAAAACACGTTTTCAGTGATCTTCTCATATTTTTTTTTTCTTGAAATCACCATCCGGCCACAAACAGACTTATGGATTCATATAATCATCATTGTTATTTTGCTCTTATCATCGCAGCAACGTATCGAAGACATGAAGCGTGAAGAAGAGGAACGCGACCAACGAGAGAAAGATGAACGTAGAGCTAAAATTGAACAAATTGCAGAAGCTGAAAGGCAGAAAAATGAAGTGAAAACTGATGCCGAGTTAGTGGATGACATATTTGGTGTCGTGTTGGATGAGCCCAGTGCTGGAGCAGGACCCAAGGGATTTGAGGTATGTGGAAAATCTGTCGATTGCGCGCAAAGCAATTATGTCACGTATATTATTATTATTCGCAGTTTTAATGATCCATAACGAATATCAATATATGTGTGGTTAGGATCAGATCTTTTTGCTTATTGAAGTAATGTTTCTGAAAATGGAAGCTAAATTCAAAATCACTTGAACATATTAAGAAACTTAGAGAAACTGAGAATTAAGTTTATTTTGCTTATCTCTCTGTAGTAGGCCTATTTAAATTTGAATCAGAGCAACTTCATTTACCTATATTTTAATTTGGTTGTTTTTGTATTTTTTTAGGATCTTGAAGGTTCACGTGATGATGCACTTACAAGAGAAGCAGATGACACTACTATCAGACTGATCCCAGAGGTGGATGAAGACCTCTCACAGTACAAATTCAACAAATTTGCCGCCACCTACTTCCAATCAGGTAGCACGCCCTCGTTTGTCAAGAGACCTATAAAGCAAACATTGCTTGATCTAAAGAATGAGGGCGACAGACAAGCTGCACTTGCAGTGTGGATAACTATTCTGAGGTTTATGGGGGATTTGCCGGAGCCAAAAGCGACCGCCTCTATGGCTGATAGGGTAAGTTTATGAATGAGATTTATTAAACAACAATGATTCGTATATATGCCTCGTAAAAGAAAATTGACAGCGGCTATGGTTGATAGCGTAAGTGAGATATTTGAAAAACAAAACAATTATTTTTCGGGTAACATCTTGATGAAGAAAGAGAGGCATGTAGATCTTTGCCGAGAAGTTGTAAATAACCTTTGCCAAAAACTCCCCATGCAGTGAGGTGATCTTCCTCCTAGTGCTGTCATGGTTGCTTGGATTACCCATAGCTTCTTTCTTTCCTTGAAATAGACCAACTGCTTCAAATAGGAGGTGAACCACTGTCTTGGCGACAAGTTGTCAGCACTATTGTGTTTAGAATTTTGTATTTTGCTGTTAAAGCCTTATATGCATTTAACATAAAAAATAACAGGCAGCAGGTAGAACAAATTTTATTCTACATGATTATTTTTGCGCGTGTGATGTATTAGCATCAGCAGTATTTCAATATTTTTTTTACTTTTCTGTCGCTAATTTATGCTAAACTTATTGCTTTTAAGTTTGTGATTTTCATACTCTGGCAACAGAATGGTAAATTGACTGAGAATGCGGCTATCCTGCCAGTCAAGTGTTGTTCTTAGCTTTCGCACAATTTGGCAGCAAAATATAAGATGCGTATTGCGTTATAGTCAAGTATTAGTAGCCAGCAACAGAACGCAGATCTGGGTCACAACGAACTCACAGCGTTGGTCTAGACATTGCGCTCGCATGGCGCAATCCCCTAACTTAGCCTAATTTTTAGTGTTTAAATAGACCTGTTTCGTATCTGTACTTTCTTTAATCTTTGGTGATTTTTATCATTTATCCTTTTTTTCCCCATTTTAGGACGGCAAGTCTGTGATGACCAAGATTTATAACACTCTAGGACGCAGCCGCGGCAAGAAGGAACTAGAAAACAACCACTTTGGTGGTGATGATATACCTGTAAGTGTGTGTACAGTAAATGGATTATTTGTGTCGACAAACCTATTAAATCGGCACCTAGTCATTTTTATTGCAGATTCAAAAGAACACACCTTTGGCTGCTTTTAAAAATACTTGTTTCAGCTTCATATGAAACCCAGCAAGCTTTTTCTTTAGCCTAAGATTCCCAACTTTTTGTGCCTGGTGGGACAGAAAAAATAAGACACAGGTGACAGTAATTTTCCCTACTACAACACCCGGATCTTGCCGTGTACAATATTTTGTCTCTAGTGTTTATATTTATGAAGAAAGTATAAGAGTTTATATTTATGAAGAAAGTATAAGAGTTTATATGAAAATGATCGGAAACAGAGATATTTTTGGAAACAATACTTATTCATCAGAAGAAAATCAAACAAGTTGTTATTTTATTAATAAATTCTTGATTTACAAATTAAAATGTTCCAAAAAAATAAAACATGCAATTTCGGAAATGGCTCCTGGTTCACTTCAACTGGTTCCTGGTTCCTTGGAAATTTTTAGGACCAGGAGCCACTTTTTGTCTCGCCCTGAAAATTTTTCAGAAGAGACATACCATTCCTTAAAACTGTCCGCCGTCCGCCGTCCGACGTCCGCCGTCCGCTGTCCATATTTCTTTTCCGGAGCAAATCTCGGAAACCGTATGCCCTATGTTGATGATATTTGGTGAGTGGGTAGGGTTGGAGCTGAACTGGCGCTGCGTACAATTTGAACGCAAACTATGCATAGGAAGTACCTAATTTGCATAATTTATGCGTGATTTGGTATTTTAAGTATATCTCCTAAACCATAAGGGCTATGGTAATGAAACTTGGTGACATGAAGGGGTTCGGGATTAGCACACGCGCCGTGCCTTTTTGGGGGGGTGCGGTGAAGGTCATTCAAGGTCAAAAGGTCATTTGAGGTCAAATTTTTAAAATTGTTCAAAA
>JXSR01S016554.1:0-15212 GCA_000969725.1 Ophiothrix spiculata | reverse complement strand
ACAATACAATAACTTGATGCTTTGGCAATCATGAAATAGTTAAGGAGACATTTTAGATATCACCTCTCGGTTTATTTGTTTAGTATGCATTGAGCGTTGTAAAGTATACATGAAGTCTTACAAAAACTGCATTTTGAAATAATTAATATTCAAAATCATGATTATACACGGTTGCTCATATAGTCGGAATAAAAATATTTTTACCACTTTTTTATGTAATGGTCAATTTATGATGAACATATCTGGAAACATGTGTTGCTTTTGGTCAGATTTGATAGTTAATCTTGTTGGGTGTGAAATGGAACTCCGAATGTCATCAATATATTCATGTACTGGTAAGGGGGCAACAACAAAAATGGGTCAAAAACGTGATTTTTAGGTCAAATTTTATTTGACCTCGTCTTTGACCCCATCACTTCTTTACTTAAGTTGAGTGGTCATATGTAATGCTCATTTGTAGTAGAGTGAGAATTATGTGATTGAATGTCTTGGTCACGCTTGATTGCGCCTAAAGAATGCTTGGAAGCAAAGAACAAAATGATCCCCAAACGCCCCTCAATTTACAATAATAGGGTTATGGTGAACGTCGAATGGTCCCTGGCGGTATCTGACATCTTTAAAACCTTTTAAGATGTCATATACCGCCGGGAACCATTCCAGGTTCACCACTATCGTATTTTTGTAAATTTAGGGGCGTTGGAGGATCATTTTGTACTTTGCTTCCAAGCATTCTCTTGACGCAATCAAGCGTGACCAAGACATTCAATCACCTGATTCTCACTCTACTAAAGATAAACATTCAATATGACCACTCAACTTGAGTAAAGAAGAGACGGGGTCAAGGGCGAGGTCAAATCAAATTTGACCTAAAAATCACGTTTTTGACCCATTTTTGTTAATGCTCCCTTACCAGTACATGAGAAAATGGATCACATTCGGAGTTCCATTTCAGACCCAACACTATTACCTATCAAATCTGACCAAAAGCAACATAAGTTTCCAGATATGTTCATCATAAATTGACATTTATAAACTCAATATTAATACCCTACAATCAACGTTTAGTACGCATAAACCTTTATATTTCAGTTCATGTCCAATGTTTGTCTTGTACCCTAATTTGACGTCAATAAACTACTTTTAATGAAATAAATCACTTGTGGTACATTTAAATAGTGTTCTATTAAGGCATAATACCAGTTTGATTTATTTTATATAGACGTATAAAATATCGTCATAAATGTTTTATTGTTGAATGTATTTTGTTATATATTTTTCTTATCTTGTAACCCTATTATTGTAACCCTGTTATGGGTGCCATCTTCCACACGCTCTGCGTTATTGATGGCATCCACATCTCATTATAGCCTGTTATTAAGTATATCTCATCGGAAATAAGGGTGTCAAAAATTCGTGGTTTTCTCCGGGGCTCGAACCAGGGACCTCTCGCATCACAATCCCGTGTCCACCTATACCAACATGACTTTAAATAAGCATAGGGAAATTCACCAAGCTTGTGTATGCTTTGTTTTTATGATTGTATTGTATTTTGTGCTTTGTATCTATTGAAAAAGATGCCTTTAAATGCTGTGTTATATTCAAGTTATTTTTGTTATAATTGAATTCTAGAATTTAAATGTCTGCTGTTCATATTTTATAGATGAGGGTCCTTACTAAACACAGATAGCTAGGGCTGCCCTCTGATGTCAAATAAATACTTTAATCTTAATTTTTGACGGACGCATTTGAAATTGTAATCTAGAAATACTAATGTTATTATTACTTTATAATCAATGTTATGTTTTAAACCCACATCGTCTCCCTATCTTTATATGAGTAAGTTAGTCGACTAAGTTGACGATGTTTTCGGGTTAAAAAAAACTTTTAAAGCTTAACTGAAAAAGATTGCATTAATTAGTATAAATAAATTCATCAACAAGAAACCGTCATATACTTTAAGAATATTGCTCTTTGCAAAATTATCTTAAAAGTCTTTGTCGACATTATCTGGCTACGTCTTGATAAAAGTCTGTAAAACAACCATTAACATGTCATTTCAAACGTCCGTGACATTCAATAATCCTCTTAAAAGATAAACGACGTGATTTGTGAAATATAAATAACTTTTTGTTTTGACTACGGTGCATATAATAAATGCAATTGTGTACTTAACTTTTATCCGTTCTTTCACCATTAGTTTATATACTAGACGTATCTTTAAAGTTAAAGTTTGTTTTTTTAATAAGAAATATCTAGGATTTAGTATTTGTATTTCAAATATACTGTTTGCGCTAATTTAATGAAGTGTGTATTGTCAAATATTCCCAGTGTTGTTTACATGTTGCATTGTCTTATCTTTTTGATAAGCCTGTTTGAAATACACTGTAAAAAAAAATAAGTAAAATTGCAGAATCAATGGGGGAAGTCATGTCATTATCTAATATCATTATTAACATTATCTAATAAAATTATTGCAATTTTGCTATGTTTTTAATTAATATTTATTTTACCTTGGCAATGATCATCCCCAAATGATTGGTATCACTTGCATAAAGTTATGGTGACATTTAACTTGTCATCATCAATCCTACGTTATTACTATAGAATACATTGAAATTAATATTTTATAAATTTTAGATTAAGAAAAAAATATTCATAACAATTATATCTTGGCTTTTACTGTCGACCATGACAAGCATTACCGTAAGATGAGTGTCAGGTTTTAAGTTTTGTAAGATGAAAATCTTAAATATTATAAACATGATTTTAACGCTTTAGTTAATTTATATTTAAATAGTGAGTTTATTCTCTTGTCTAATTTGCTTAATGCAGTTTTATTCTTATAATGCTTAACAGTATAAAAACAAGTTAAACGCTACTTAGAAGATGTGCCAACATGTTTTTCTTCTCTTTTACTCATGCGTATTTTTATCTTTTCGTTGCGCGATGATTTAATTGTTTGACTTAAGAGAAAAGTCACGGCTTCAACGCTTACAGCTATGGATAATATAGGAAAGATTCAAAAGCGAAATTATCAAATTTTAATGCACCTAAGATATTCAAGGAAACAGATAATTCATTATCGTTTCTCCCTCTTGTATAAAGCCATTAGTGTAACTACGTTCCAAGGTGTATATCAACACGCTCGTTACTCAGTTAAATAAAATTATATACATGGCCTGTTAGATCTAAATGTCTTTTTCAATTGACTAGTTACACACACATTTCTTGTCTTTAAAGAGCCTAAATTCACATTTGTAAATAACACACAGTATACCGCGCGAGTCAAAAAAAAACATGCAATAATTAGATAGAAGCCATATTGTAAGAACTAAAGTTATTTTGAATAAATAATATTAATTTCTAAAAAGGTAATGGATTAAGCTTTCACACGGTGAAAGAATGGTGAAAATTGATAAAGGCGTTGCAAAGATATCCTTATTTGAATAATATGGTATGAAAATAGTTCTGTCCAAATGAGCATGCCTCGTCAATCGAGTAAGTATCAATATTTGATTGAATTTTGCCGACACCTCTTGAATAATAACACAAAACGATTAGCTTGCTCCGGTGATCTGAAGGTTATCTCCTCTCAATCTATTAATTTGCATTTAAACAATAATTTAAGCGGTCTTTTCAAGTGAAAAACGACATGTTTTGGGGTACTGTCTTAAAAGGGAGGGCTTATCAACCAGTCATTGCTCAAAATGCCTCAAGATCACCGACGAGCAACGTGCTCTAATTGCCGAGGTTTATTTTACAACCAAAACTCATGCAGAAGTTAAACGGGGATTCCGGGATGCATTCCCTCAATCGCGTGTACTATGTGCATCTACTTTCTAGTAATTATAGAATTCAGGCGAATTCAAAAGAATAGGAACAGTCCATAACCTAAATAAAGAGAGATCTTGAACGGAAAGAAGCAGGATAAACGTCAACCGCGTTCGTCAAACATTGACAAGGGATCCAGAAGTGAGCTCGGAAAAAAATCCCCTGCCAAATGTGTCCCTGTCCGCGTATAACCGAATATTGAATTGTCATGGCCACCAAACTCAAACGGGCCTTATCAAGGGACCCAAAAACAAAAGAGAAAAGGATTATGTCATAATTGTGTCCTCCATAAATAAAACATAAACACGACAGTTGGACAGAACTGTTTTTATGCCTTCCTATTCAAATACGTGTATCTCTACGATGCCTTTATCAATTTTCCCCATTCTTTCACCATTTTAAAGATCAATCTATGATCTTTTAAGATATATACATTTCATGTTCATGATATCTTTTGTTCGTAAAATACGGCTTTCATTTAATTATTGTAGTTTTTTGATTCACTCGGTATACATATCTTCATGCTAATAATCTTTTGCCTACATTTTTCTAGTTTTTAGATAAAAAAAAGAAAAACGGTCTATATTTGTTAGTTTGGTTGATTTTTTTAAACATGTCCTATATAATGACTTGACGATACAAACCAAATAAAATATATGAGTTAACATGTCTGTATAAGTATTACGTAACAAATAAATATGACTTATACTAATTGAGATCGGCAATTGTATAATAGCATGTTGCGAGATAAGAGGAATATAAAGTGAGATAGGAAAGTTATTTGTATCTAACTCTTAACGTCTTACGAGTTAGGCATTAATATACAGTGAGATAGGCAATTATATTATGACATGCTGTACGATAAGCAGGAATATAGAGTGAGATAGGCAATCTATTCTCAATAAGTCGCAGACTTGATTTAGGCAATTTTTATTTTGAGTTTGTAGAACATGTTCAAGGTGAAATATATTCTTATTTACTCACAGCAGATGTCCCTTAATCTAAAGATCTGATTTATTCAAAAATCTCTATTTCGTAAAAATGTAAAAAGGGCAATAATTTCATTAGCGTGACGATATATTGCCTATGTATATACATTCGCAATCCCCTCTTCATATGTGATGTTTACTATTACATTCACTTTTTGCAAAACCAAACCAAATGGGCATTAGTTGTAACGTATATTTTAAATACATAGTGTGCAGTCAACTCTACTAAGGCAAAACGATACAGACAATGATGTCTTTATTGTAAATGTTCATATCACTTACTAGGAAATAATAAGGAAATCAAAGCAAAAATTTTAAGAAATTGGAAATCTAATACTGCAGTGATATACTGACATATATTACTGGTCAAAATCAGATTGTTACATTACTTACCCAACCGTCCTATATTTTAGAAGCATGACAAGTCTTTAACCCTAAAAGAGCCGGGGGGGGGGCGGATTCCGCCCCCCCTCCGGAATTTTTTTTATACCTCCGCCGGTTGTTATTTTTCGCGCTGAAACTTCTTGACTTTTTTCTTTAAAGCCTTGCGCTTCTTTTAAGACCATTTTTGTGAAAATCGGACCTAGGGTTATGATTTTTCGTTCCGTAATGGCACGCTGGGTCAACCGAAAAACTGACCAAAAACTGATTTTCAATGCAAATTACATACAAATCGTGTTTTTTGTTATTATGATACACTTCTATGTTTTATTGTATTTATTTGATTTATTTAGAGTAAGAACATGCCTAAGTATACTTTGACACACATTATTGATAAAAATTGCAACTTTTGCTCGAAAAAATTGCGAAAAACCACGATTTTGGCGATTTTTGGTGATTTTCGCGTTTTTGACGCGACGTCACTTATGACGTCACTGTGACGTCATGCAAGGTCCGATTTCAATTTTTTTGGTACCAATGGACTCGTGAGGGTCCTAGCTATCCACCAGTACCCTACACTTGATGTTTCGTCAATCGGTTTCCGAGATCGGAAGGGGGGGGGGCGGAATCCGCCCCCCCCCCGGCTGTGAGATGGGTCGAAAAAGCCCGGCTCTTTAAGGGTTAAAGAGTATGTAAATACTAGTTTTTTTGAACAAAAGCTGCTTTTACAATTGTGAATTTGCAAAGTACTTTAGAATATATATTCGCTGATATCTTGTTTCTACATAAATAACGAGGATAGCATACCTTCTATTTATACCTATTTGTGACACTGACTTACTTATTTTATTTGCTTTTCCTTGTACTTCATGTATTTAGATTAAAATGCACACGTAATATATTTGAATAAATTCTGTCGCAAATTTCTATCTGAGATCTTTATTTGCTAAATAAGTTCTCGTAAAGTACTTTTCATCTAGGCTCGTAGCTTAAGCGCGAACAAATCTATATTAAACCGTTAACTACCTGTAAATGCCCGCATTGCAATTTCCAAATTTTGTTTATTTCATGTCAAATATCCCCACACCCCTACACCCCCACACACGCACCCACAACCATATATTTTACCCCTCACCTCCCAAACCTCCATACTGTAAGTTATTTTCAAGTGGATTAAGCAAATAGACGTTCTAAAGCACGTTTAGAGAATAATTTTTGCACACGAGAATATTCCTATTTTTTTTTAACTGAAATTTAATGAAATATTTCAAGGGAAATCAGAGAGGAACATATATACATTTATATTTGATTAGATTGTATCTCTTAGTCAAGCATAATTTATTGCGGAATACTTTTGCATTTCTGAAATTTGCATCTATGCCACTCAGTGATCGTCGAACAAGTTCATACGAGCAGTACGAAATCATTGGTAGACGGTATCTCTTTTTCTAGAAAACATAATTTTTTATTTTAACATAAGGTCTATGCCGATATTCCCGGTCATTCTATCGGAAGCATCAGGAAGTAAGTTTATCAGGAAGATAAACGTTCTATCAAGATCATTGAATTGATCGTTCCTTTTGAGACTAACATCGCCAAAGCCCATGATCGTAAAGAATCTAAATATAACCATCTCGTTAAGTATCTTAGCGACTTGGGTTACACATGCCAGTTCTGAGGTTGGTAGCAGTTTTTCAGCCCGATCTGGATCATTCATTGTCCGGTAAGAGATTTATCTCACCGGACAATGAAGACCGTGTCAAGTCCATCTTCCAGGCAACCACAAGACAGGTGAGACCCCTGAAGAAGGAAGTCAGTCAGCTCGCTCTTCTTTCTAGTTACACCATTTGGAATGCTCGGCACAATACTGTCTGGGAAAATTGTCCCTATATCAAATGCTGAGTTCCTCTCTCTCTCTGGTCTCTCCTGTGTTGTGTTTCATAACTTTGGTCCCTTTACGAGTTCTCCTATTTATTGCCTTGTGTGTTGCATGTTTTGTATATACTTAATATATTTTGTTGTATCTATGTTTTAATACCCTGCATGTGTTTGGATAAAACCAAACCGTGTCCTGGGATTTTGTACATTCTTTGTCACTTTTTTGCAGATAAAAGAATGATTAAATACATTTTGAAATAAGGGTTTTAATCAATCAGAAACAATTTGGTTTGATTTAAAATCTGTATCAGAATACCACTGAATTTAATATGGACTCTATTCTACATAAAACGTGAGATATATGTGGGTTTCTCAGGCAAAATGAGCAGAAAGTCGCGAATAAATGGCTTCTAAAGTAAAAATATGGTGAAAGGTCGAATTTCGTTTTTTTACATAAAATGCATCTATGCATAAGTGTTAAACTAAACCTGGAGTTTCGAAGGTCAGTGATTTTTTATCACTGTTAATTGATCACATTTTGCTTAATTTTAAAATCGATTAGCAGCGAATTTTTATTGCCAGATTTTCAGTAGACAGCCTCGTATATTGTACTCTAAATGGAGAATAGAAAAAAAAAAGTGTGACATATTTTATATCAGTCGAAAGCTGAGAATATACCGTAGAAAATTAAAATATGCCATAAACTCAATTTTAAAATTTGCGACTTTCCGCTCATTTTGCCAGAGCACACCTCATATTTATGAAGGTGTTAGGGTTAGGTTTTTTCTGGTAGTCATGATAATAGTAAAAAATTACGTGTTCAAGGAGATACAGTTTGTCCTTGTAAGATGAGAATCTGATACGATTGCTTTATGCCATGTTTTGAGATGTCATACACTCATAACCTTGCTCATGGCATCCCGTACTCGTGTATTGTATTGCATCATCAGGTTACATCGAGTCAATACCAATGTCATCTTAACCACCATGCTAAAATTGAGAAAAAGGAAATATACATCAACTATGCGTAAAGACGTTGACAATATTTTTCCTACCCTGACAAGTCTACGAACCCAAGAGATGCTTTCAAATCTCCGCATGTGTTATTTTTTTGCGTTATATGGTGAAAAAACAGTATCTTAATATTGTCAAAAAGTATGGGTCACGTTTATTTTTAAAATACCTTTCTACAAAAAGTGTGTAAAAACTAAGTTGTAAAAATATACATGTATTTCTGCATACAACTTCTTAAAGTAATACAATCTAATCTCAGACTTAATGACCAGATATTAGTGAATGAATAAATGATTAATTTGGTCAAATAACGATTATTACAAATATATCGTATAACTAGTCGTCATCGAGTGTAGACGTTTTATATATTTTGAAAGAACCATGAAATATTGATTTGTTAATTCAGTTTGAATGGACAAGTAGTTTTCAGGTCATTTCTTCTGGGGTGATGCAGTAAAAAAGGTGTATTTCTTTAACCTCATTTCATTTAACCTGGATCGGTAATTTTGCCTATAGTTGTCGCTGGGGGCATTCATATTTGAAAATGACAGGGTTGTGCGGCAATTACCTTAAAAGAATTTTTTTGACAACATCAACAAAAATGCATTCCGCATATGATTTATATTCTACATTGATCATAACATTTCAGCACAGATGTCAATACCAGAGTTCATTAACAGTGACTATAGTTAATAAAATTGGAGAAGAGTAAATAACCAATACCAAAGAATAACATTAAATGGAACACATTTTAGCAGAACTATAGAAATACTGTATATGAATACTAGCCTTACGTTTGGTTTATGGGCTTAATTTGCTTGAGCGGAATCATTTATTGGGCGATATAGATAAATCAAAATGAGTCAATAAAGAATAATTCTTGTTTCAAATATCTATGCAGTAGTTAACATATATCAAGCAACATATTTCGAAAAGGTTGACTTAAATTCCACCATGTGTATTACAGAAGTATTATACATTCTAGATCCTATCGCCTCAACATATCTAAAATGCGAAATTAGGTCACTCTAAGTTAGCTCAACACAAAAGAGGGAAATAATCATGACATTCCTATCGCCTCAACATTACTAAAATGCGCAATTAGGTCAATCTAAGTTAGCTCAACACACACATGACACAAAAGAGGGAAATAATCATGACATGACATAACTTGCATCAAATATTCATGTCCTAAAGCGCCTTTTCCCAACATACGAAAACCTAATAAATTCGAACTCGGATTACATGGTCGTGTCTCTGGTAATGGCCTGCGGTATAACTTCACTGTCAAATAAACAATGGTTTATGCCCTCTTATAGGTTTTCCAGTTTCCGTTAAATTAAACGGACATAAGTTCTTGAAAATCGTAAAATAAGAATTGAAAATTGAAAATTTAAAGGGTACGCAGGAATCCTGCAGGAATGAGGGAGGATAATATTTCCTTGCTCCAAAAGGCTTTGATTTGTTCCACTTATAAATCATGGGCCATGTAATTTGATTATTGACGTACTACCTTAAACTACTTGAAAAGCAAGGGTCGTCAATAAGTTTTTGGTAAAAAAACCAGCTGGAATTTCTTGGTTTTACCTTTACCTGTCACTGAAACAGGATTCCCCTTGCATTTTGGGGTAAGAGGACTTGGTAATAAAGAAAAGAGCCCTAGAATAATTTTATAGTATACGATGCGCACCATTCATTTATCTGTTATAGATTAGAAATAATGTGTTTTGAATATGTACGTATAACATGCCAGGTATTTCAAACTTGATGTTTTAACAATGCAGTTTCATTCTTTTCATACAATTTTAACAATACCTTTAAATTGAAGTTACAGTTCTGAAATGTTGCTTAAACTTCATCAATCTCTGTGTGTTAGTATCCACCATGTTTGCTTTAAGCAATTCTTCGCAGTAAATTAAATTGGTATTAAAACACATCAATTTCCATTAACCAGCTCTATGCAATCTAATATGATATTATAATATGGTAATAACAAATGTCAAATGCATTAGATAAGACAATTCAATATAAATAATTTAATTATAATGTCTACCCTTAAGCCTGTATGCTTAATTTTCATTAACGCTATTATGTGTCTGAGTTAGTCTCACCTGTCACGCCTTCAGCGTGTTAAGTTATTTTTGACATATCACTCAACAATACACATCCTCATCATTGAAATGAACCGATGGTTAATCTAAAATTTTCAGGAAATCTGCCGGTGGCAATATCTTTAATTTTACTTTATTGCTCTAAGTACGCCTTTATTTATTGCTCATCTCATTATAAAAGCGTATGTATTAAGAATAAACTGCTTTAAGTATGTTGAGATTTAAGAATGATATATGCATATACATTTAGTAATGGAAATTTCTTTGAATCACTTTCGTCGTTATGTTAATTTCAACATATGCTTCATCTATTTTTCCCACATCTTTCAGTTTTACGATTTTTGTTTTACCACATGTTAATGAACCATATTTGTTGAATTTTGTAGGCTGTTTTGTAGAATAATGTTTTATACAGTTTGGTTACCTCGTGTCCCTGTTATCTTTGATCACGTCACCGACTGCGATAGTCATATTCGGGAAAGACAGTTTTAAAAGGGTGAAGAATACGGTATTGTACAGCATAACGAAACTATTAGTAAGAAACCATCAACCATCAAAGTATATAATTTAACGTATGTTTTGTGGATTTACTTTAACACTATGCATCATGAAATTCTTAGTTATCATTTCAGTCAAGGTCTTTATGCAAATCTGTAAAACAAACCCTTTAATCTTGTATTTTAACCGTTCTTGACATTCAATAATCCTCTTAAATGATGAACAACGTGATTTATGAAATATAAATAACTTTTCTTGAATTTTAATATCAATATCTTGTACTTAAATACAGACTTTCAGCATGAAATACGTAACCATCGGTTTTTTAATATATTGCTCTCTGGAATGCATATTGCCATTTTATTAAATGAAAAAATCCAAAAATGGTTAATTTCAATTGCAATTCAAAGTTCTTACTTCAAATATACTGTCTGACCAATTCCAGAATTTAATCAATGAACGTCTGTTTCGTTTTTGTATCTATAATATGTGGGCGCGTGTGGTTTTATTATTATATTTTGAAAAATTTCGTTAATTTGTCTTCATTTAATTTGACGCAAGTGTGTTGCACAAAAATATACAAATAAAGTATTTCATCCCAGAATAATTAATGCATTTTGTCTCGCTATCTAAATAATTGCTTTACTAATATTACATCTATATACTTAGAATTCGTTTCCACGTCTGCGTCTTACACTACGAGTGCAGTATACAGTAAATTACAATTGAGGACCTAGAACTAGGGGGTTAAGTCACAAAATCTTGAAAATTGAGTTGTGTCAATTTCTTGCTACAGAATTCTCATTGCTACATTCTGTACAAGTTTTGTAGTAATTTGATGATCAGAGCATGTGTAAGAGTCACTGCGAGATACAGCAATACCATTCAAGACAACACAAATGATATGATGTTTGTGCCATTTTCTCAGTTTGTACTCAATGTGACTTAACCCCCTTCTGGTTCTAGGGTCTTCAATCATGACTTGTTCTTGTTATCATGGTTATTATGATGCACTTGACTGACTCATGAACAAGGTCGCATCTTGCTGTAAAGAACTGATTTTGGCAGATCATTCATTCTATTCATAAGAGTTAGACAAGTTTTTTAGTAGCATGATGAATTGCTGTGATTCGATAAGAAATAGCAATATTAGTAAATGTTGCATAAGTGCGAATAACCCTCCGATTGAAACTGGTCGTTATACTATACCTCATATTCCAATACTCGAATATGATCTTATTGAGATCAAATTGAATTTGATATACATTATCGTAAAATGTATAACTATTGACACTTTTATACCACATTATGATATATTACAGATTCTGCGTAATTTATGCAGCAAATGTGCAGAGTGGGTCATTGAATTTGAATCTGAAGCTCAAAATTGATAATGCAATAATTAAACCAAGTAAAAAAGCCTAATTTTGCAAGAATGAAGGGAGTAATTTTACAACAATTCAAATATCTACTTGACTATCTATTTTAATTAAAAGCACTTAACTCATCCTCAAAGATTCGTGATAAACTACATTTCATTAGTTGATATAAACTGTTAGCAATAATACAGTGCACATGTAACAAACATACTCTTCTTAATCACTAAAACGTTTGACTTTATAAAAAGCGATTTATTGCAAAAGTCAAGGTCTTGTTATAGGTTTGCTTCATGTTTTGTTTATATATACAATTAAATATCATTGGTAACCTGGAGCACATTGATGTACCTGCATTATTTGTAGACTTCAATCTGGTCAATGGCTTCCAATAATATTTTGTTTTACAGTGTGTCCCACAATTCTTTGTAAAGAGTATAGCGCAAGATCCCACTGCATACGCTAATCCATTTGAATCAGAAATAGAGCACTCAAGACTATGAACAGAGATGAGGAGCACACTTCCTTAGCCCTAACTATGATCCCCTTTTTGCGTAATTATCTCCTATATGGACGCCACCAACTGACCCTCGTCAGAGTAAGAAGTTGAATTATCGCATTTTGAGGAAGTACACTGACCAAGAGTAAGAAACTGCCAAAAGTCAATTTACTGGTTTTGAAAAAGGAATATATTTAAATAGATTTTAGGAGTCTGTACAAAATTTGCCATAAAATTAAAAGGAAAGGTACACAAGACAAACTTCTTGTAGCAGTCAACGGTACGGGCTATGATATCAGGAAGTTCATTTAAAATTCTACTCTCTTTTCTCAAAAAAAGATCAAAGTTCGTTGCATTTTTATAGGATTACTCTCTGTGCTATGATTTTTCATAACATGAAACATTTTGACAGATTGTAGGCTTGATACCTTTTATTGAATTACAAATAGCATTTTAAGAATATGTTTTGTTGATTTTGAATGATAATGTAACAAGCCCGCGTTGTTTTGCCCGAAAAACCTGACGTGAATTACGACTCCGAGTTCGCCCTGTTTGAGCTATGAATTGTCTGTTTTTAGTATCTACATTTTGTCTGATATACGCATTTGCATAATTTACTTACAAATGGAGCATCCCAATGAGGCAAAAATTGCATTTTTTATGTAAACAAAAGAAAAATACGGCATTCTAATGTTTTATGTTTTAGATTTAGTTCACGATCTCAACGCTGCCTTGATATCCTAGCGGTAGATCTCTCGCCTCGTAATGCATGGCTAACCCCTGCCATAATCCATGGTTCGAGTCCCCGCAAATCCATCAATAGTTAGAATTCATATTTTCCTGAAAAGATGGAGGTCATCAATCCTTAAGACAGGCAACTACCTTCCACTGTCAATATTAAAGATCCAATAAACTTCTTTTTCACTTTATTACCTGTTTGCATTCGTTTTCTATATTATGTAACAAACGTGCAAGATGAAGAAATTTTAACATCATAATATAATTCAATAAACAAATTCTAATATACGTGGCTTTAAGCAATGTCAGTAAGGATTTTTTCGTACTGAGTTAGTGTCACCTGTCACGCCTTCAGTGTTTAATGTATTCTAATAAATCGCTGCACAATAAGCAGTTTCCTATCAGTACTACTTTTAATGTTTTTAAATGAACCGACGGATAATTCATTTTTTTAGGAATTCCTACTGACGAAATTTTCAAATTTCAATTTAGTGCTTTAAGTGTCTCTTCATTTCTCATCTTATAGTATAATAATAAATGCATCAAGAATATACCAGTTTACGATATAATATTTGTTTGTTCATTAAATTATTCCTGTCGTTAGCTTAATTTTATATGCTTCATGTATTATTTCTTTATAACTGCTCTGTGAATCTAATAATTTCTAGCTTTTCTGTAGGTTCGTTTTCCATGAAAATAATAGAGATACAATGTTTTGCTAACCCTAACCTCCTACCTAACTGGAATAAACTTGACGCTAACATTAAAAATTCGGTTTCCCTGGCTTTCTTCAAAGCACATCTTAAAAAACACATCCTTACTAAATATTAATACCCTACAATCAACGTTTTGTACCTAAACCTTTATATTTCAGTTCATGTCCAATGTTTGTCTTGCACCCTAATTTGACGTCAATAAACTACTTTTAATGAAATAAATCACTTGTGGTACATTTAAATAGTGTTCTATGAAGGCATAATACCAGTTTGATTTATTTTTATATAGACGTATAAAATATCGTCATAAATGTTTTACTGTTGAATGTATTTTGTTATATATTTTTCTTATCTTGTAACCCTATCATTGTAACCCTATTATGGGTGCCATCTTCCACACGCTCTGCGTTACTGATGGCATCCACATCTCATTATAGACTGTTATTTAGTCTTTCTCCTCGGAAATAAGGGTGTCAAAAATTCGTGGTTTTCACCGGGGCTCGAACCAGGGACCTCTCGCATCCCAATCCCGTGTCCACCTATACCAACATGACTTTAAATAAGCATAGGGAAATTCACCAAACTTGTGTATGCTTTGTTTTTTATGATTGTATTGTATTTTGTGCTTTTTATCTATTGAAAAAGGTGCCTTTAAATGCTGTGTTATATTCAAGTTATTTTTGTTATAATTGAATTCTAGAATTTAAATGTCTGCATTTTATCTCTTATCATTTTATAGATGAAGGTCCTTACTAAACACAAATAGCTAGGGCTGCCCTCTGATGTCAAATAAATACTTTAATCTTAATTTTTGACGGACGCATTTGAAATTGTAATCTAGAAATACTAATGTTATTATTACTTTATAATCAATGTTATGTTATAAATCCACATCATCTCCCTATCTTTGTATGAGTATGTTAGTCGACTAAGTTGACGATGTTTTCGGGTTAAAAAAAACCCTTTTAAAACTTAACTGGAAAAGATTGCATTATGTAGTATTAAGAAATTCATCCACAAGAAACCGTCATATACTTTAAGAATAATGCTCTTTGCAAAATTATATCTTAAAAGTCTTTGTCGACATATCTGGCTACGTCTTGATAAAAGTCTGTAAAACAACCATTAACATGTCATTTCAAACGTCCGTGACATTCAATAATCCTCTTAAAAGATAAACG
>JXSR01S016553.1:16638-31800 GCA_000969725.1 Ophiothrix spiculata | reverse complement strand
ACCGCGGTATCCATTCATTTCTAATTACATGGGTTTTGCTGTTACTGATTAACATGATTAATATTACTGGTATATTCATGTTATTCATTCATTCTTAACATTTGGCCATATGTGATAACTCATCCCAAAAGGGGGGACTTTGCAGATGATATCAATTTTGAGTTTATCATTTCATCCGTTACAGCATTTTCTCAGCTTTAAAATGACACCTTATTTATCGAAATTGTTCAAGGCGATCAAATTTTACAACAGAAAATCTGCTGGAAATTCTTATTATTTTGTTTATTTTTGAAAAGTGCTCTGTCGCAAAGTCCCCCTTTTCGGGGTGAGTCATCACAAATATGCATGTATTAATTTAACACTGGATGCACTGATCAAGGATGAAACTTTCAGAACAATCAATGGGAAGGAACAAATAACTATAAAAGACCTTGACATATGTGATGGCTCACCCCGAAAGGGGAAACTTTGCAGATGATATCAATTTTGATTTTTTCATTTCATCTACTGCAGCATTTTCTAAGCTTTAAAATGACACCTTACTTTTTTTTTGTCTTTATATTATTTATTCCCTGTGCTTAAGTCTGGTGGTTGGAAATGACACCCTACTTTTTGAAATTGATCAAGGTGGTCAAATTTTACAACAAACAATCTGCTGGAAATTCTTATAATTTTCTTTATTTCTTGCTACCTATTTTAACCAATATCTTGAAAAGTGCTCTGTCGCAAAGTCCCCCTTTTCAGGGTGAGTCATCACATATTAGCAAAAGATGGCTATAGCGGGCAGTTTGATTTTACATAGTTCGAAGATGCTAACTAGACACAAGCAAGATAAAATATTTTCAACATTTGCATCTCTGTTTACATATAGCTAGATGCTGGCTGTAAGGGCAAATTACTCAAAGTTTACTTTTCAATGACATATGAATGATGATCACTCAAGAGATCTAATTTTAAAATTTCAGCTAAATTGGTCAAAATTTCAGCTAAATCGGTCAAACCGTTTTGATTTTATGGACAATTTTGTATTTCAGAGCTGCCTATATGTTACTGTGTAAAATTAATTATGGTTACCATATTTAGACAAATTTTCATACATATCTCCAAAACAAAACATAACTCGGCCTTGAAATTTCACATGGGTTATGAGAAAAATATGACCAACATTTTGATACCGTACAAAAATTTCAAAAAGTTTAAAAAAGTTGAGGCAATCAGACCATGCTCCTTTAACAGGGAGTCAAAATTGTTTTAGCTGTTTCAATTCCTGTGAGTCAGTAAAAGGCAGAAATTATTGTTTTTCTTTACTTTTCACATTGCACATGTAGAGCAAAGAGTATCCCCAGGTGAACATAAAATATTCTTAAAAACATAGATACATGTTAAGAAGTGATAAAACATTAAATTATATCCATAAAATGCCAAACTATTGCTACAATTTACAACATTGCTATAATTTCTTTGGGATTTCAAAGCCCTTTTTTTATTAACAACATGCATATGTACTCTGAACTCCTTTGATGTTCAAGTTCTGGCGGTCTGTTTTTATAATAATCCAAAACATATGATATACTTTAGTTCAATTATTTCAGCAAAAGTAGCTTTCAAGCTATTACAATGAAACTAATGATTTAGAAACTGCTAAATACAACAAGATGTACGTAGGTGTCTAATTTGCACGCAATTCTGTAATTTAAACTCATCAAGGCTGCGTTGATCATTCCATGCCAACTTTTGACGATGACTTCATGATAATCATCAGCTCATAAAATCCAGTGCCAAATGTAATGATGCAATCCCACGATGTAGCGCCAGATTTATTGATCATGCAGGCCCGTAGCCAGGATTTTTTTGAAGGGGATGCAGATTTTCAAAAAGTGGACCTTTTGGAGAAAAAGTTTTTGCTTTGTCGACCCTAAACTAATTTTAGTGGTTTTGACAAAGTGACAACCAAAAAAAAAGGTAGTAGTAGTTTTCCAAGTATTTTGTGCCCGATTTTGTGTAGTATTTTATTAAGAAACGAGCTACATTTAAATGTTTTGGTGAGTGTCCTTTTGGTGGGCATTTAGGGATTTTGTGAGGATCATTTTTGTACACTGTCAAATTTGGGAGGGTGCGACGCCCCCTTCCCCGGCTCTGGGCATGATCATCAGATGAGAAATGACTGATAGAAATCTGCACCAAATTAATATCATATTTATAGGGGCTATCTAATTGTTATACATGAAAACTGACATTTTTGAAAATAACTTTCTCTCCCCATACAATTACTCATCCTCATGGCACATTTTTGACTTGTTTTGCACTTTTTCAAGTCAGACCAAGAGCATCTTCAAGGCCAGGAATCGGCAAAAGTTGAAACATCAAAAACCTGTTCAGTCAATTTACCATCCATAAAGGCTTACCCTCAACATGTACTATGCTTCAGGACAAATCATTAATTCTGGAGGCGTACTTATGCAAATTGTCGGCACGATCTTGCCTGGATTAAGGGATTTGCACAAGATCCTGTCATTTCCATCAGCTCCTCCTGATCTGCTCATACCACCTGCATCCCTGACAACGGGATTCTACTGATACCACAAATCCTAATCAACAAAGAATTCTCCACTTTTACTAAAGACTTCCTTTGCTCTCCTCATTAAGAACATAACATAAAATGACACATCCTTTGTTTCATCATCTGTGAGAATAATCACTGAGATAATTCCTTATTAAAACAAGAGTTAATGCATATTGTTGATCACTGCTCAATGGCAATGTACTTTTTGCACTTGGCTTTTACCTGTAATTGCCCATAGGCAATACACAAATAGATCTGTCACAGCGTTCTTACACCTGTGTATATCTTTTACTGTAGACGAAACAAAAGCAAATAAATAAACACAAAGTGAGGCATCAAAATAAAGATATATTCAAATTACAGATAAAATGATCTACTCATATTGCCCATTTTTTTCAAAGTTTCGCTAAACTATTTCATGGCCCTCAGATCAACAAAAAATACCTTATACTCAAAAATGTTATATTAAAAACTACAGTTCAATTTATATTTTGCAACTTGAAAATGGTTTCATAGAATAATATGTTTAGTGCTTTGTTGCTAAATGTCAAACCAATAAACCCATGGACAATTATCTATTACTGGCCAAGATAACTTTTCTATAATTGTTGAACCAATCAGTGAGTTTGTAAGAAAAATAGACCACTTTTTACAGCCTGATAGATATGGCTACTGAAATGGGAGTTTTATCAAGTTGTAAGCAACCTATTAGGTCAGCTGTTAGACGACATTTCAATTCACATTTGGTTCACTCATCTATATCCAATTGAAGATCAACACAAGCTTGGATGCACGTTTAATGAATTGGAATTTCATCCTCCCAACATCATAAGTTGCCGACTTTCTAATCTATAAAGTCCACCCATCTGGACATTATTGCTCTCAACAGGCCATTTGACGGAGTGGCTAACAAGCTTTATGACAGTCTGTAAAGGGAGGTCTGCCCTTTAAATACTCAAAGTTGTTTTTTTCATACTATTCAAATACTGAATTTGTTCTTCACATCAGACAAATTCTGCATGCTGTGAATGTTTTCAAATCTATCATGTGTTTAACAGAATTGACAACAAGTGCAAGCCTAAAAATAGCTTAAAATAAAAACTATATCAGTAGAAAAACAAAGCCTTTCTATGTTTAGAAAATATACAATGTAATAAGATTGTGCACTTATATTCAGGCTTATTCATCTGAAGTTTTGTACAAAAAATGAGGATGCTACTGAAAAGGCATAATAAGATACTTCAGTTTTATAACTCTTCAACTCCAGTAATAGCCGACTTTTGATATAAACAAGACTATTTCATAGAATGGCCAGTTCCTTCGCATCCCATTTAGTGAGGCGTTCTAGCTGAGCCGTCAGGCGAAGCATTATCCAGCTTCTGGGGTTAGCTCATAGACCTTCTATGGTTGGCTACTGGATTTTGCTCTTATGTTTCAGTCAGAGCTACTATTTCATTGAATTTTTGGATTTCAAAGTCCATTTCCTGGATCAACATATAATTAGACCATCCAACATCATCAAATCTATAATAGCTAGCTTAAAACAGGATTTTCAAACAATTTGGAAACAATACTTATGTACTTCTAATTTAAAAGTGGATTAAAATAAACCAATTTAATAAAGAATACAAATATTAATGCCACCTAAGACCTTAAATTGTCTAGACAAAGCTTAACATGAAGACAACAACAAGGAAATTTATTGGATTGTAGAACATTTCAAAAAGCTAACAATGAATTTTGATTCCTAAGATCACTGATCTCTAGCGGTCACCTTGGTGTTCTTAGATATCAATAGTACCAGATCATCAGACAATAAGCTTAAAAGGCCAAGTTTTGGTTCTGACCTTTTAATTACCTTCAACCATATTGACTATCCTTCTTAATTCTAACATTCTTTTTAACATTTCAATGTTATTGGGTTTGTTTGTCTGTCTGAATGAATGAATCAGTATTGTACGTAGACATAGATCTAATTAATCAATTACAATCTATACTTATCAATATTTAGTCTGTCACATACGAATTTTATTATCATAAGATTAAAAGATACACTTAACGTCACCATCAGAGAATCTGACTCTATAAGTATTTTCAAGAAAGCTCTCAAGAAACATTTGTACCCAATCTAATGTACTCCCTTTTGCCATTGCTTGCAGATTCTTTCATTTATTTTTCTTCTGTTTGCTTTTTATCATGCTTTATCTGATCTTGATGTAATGGCGCTCTACAAATGTGTATTATGTATGTATGTATAAAGAAAGGTGAAAATGAAATAGTCTGAAACTTGAAGATGCAAAGCCAGAATCACTTCGCTGCTAAAGGAAGAAAAAGTCCATGTCAAATTTGGGCAAAATATTCTTCCTCCTGCATTCAAAACTGAATAAAATACCAAGTACCAAGTTGGGTTTCCTTGGCGAAAGCCTAAACAAAGTAATAAGGTGATATTGAAATAAATTAGATAAAACTGACATAGCTAGGTAGCTTACCTAGATAAGAGTACAAATTGTATTGTGCGCGTTATTTAAAATCTACAATATTATCTCTTGACTCGTAACTTTTTTTAGTCATAGCTAAGTTTATCCATATTCTAAGAATATATCTAACAGCAAAATTAAATTTAAATTATTCCTGTTAATAATTCTAAATGACTATTTTAATCTTGATAAATTTAGCCACATATAAAAAGGCTAGAGTAGGATGAAATTATTACAGATATTTGTATGACTCACTCAGCAATCCAGATTGTAATGTCACATCGTATCTAGATAAAGTTACCAAACTCCTGCCAAGAAAACCCATCAAACTCTCCCCTATCTCTTACTATGGCTACTTGCTTACAGAAAATTATCTCGCTTATCAAATGATGGTATTTCAAATATCCATCATGTCCAGTGAAGAGGATGCACAAGATTGATGCTTTTGATCAAGTCGTGGGAAAGTTACGGGAGGTGCTACTTATAATCAACTTTTATGACAGATTATTGCAATTGACATCTTGGTAAAGTGAGATATTTTAATTAGAGTATGAGCACTTATATTTTCAAGGGTCTTGTATGACAAATTTTAAGAACTTGAACTATGGTTGAGTTATGGTTTACAGAAAATACTGTAAACGCCAATATTTTCGAGCTCAGTAATTTTCACGCAAGGTTAATTTTGAGCCATTTTGAATCATTTCGCACGCTTTAATTTTTGCGCTTACGATTTTTTAAATGTGCAGTGGTTTATACATACCACTTTTCATGCTACATTTATTTTCGTGCTGGCAAATTGAATGTGAAAAGCACAAAAATTAATGTAGCGGGAATATACTACTTTTACAGTAGATAAGAATAAATCGGGGAATAAATAGATAAATAAATGAATAAAGAAAGAAAAGAAAAAAATAATACAAGTTCATTTCAAACATATCTTTTGCTCAGAATCTAATCTCCAAAGCTGCAAAGAATTTTCATAAGAGAATGATATAATCTTTTTATTACGACACTAGTGAGCACCTGCGTCTGCCGGTACGTACCAGGTTACAACATGCAAGCAGATCCAATTTAGATTGCTTTAGGATTAAAAAGAATGTTTGGCACATTAGGAGTGGATTAAACTGACCTACATTGCCTTTGTTACTTCTTGTGCTAGTCTTTCGGTGCTTTATAATTAAATTCAGTTTTAAAAATGTTATGTGTAATTCAATCGTCATCATTCGCTACCATAGTGGCACTCAGAATATTTTGATGTCAAATGGTTCTGCTAACAATACAAATAAAATTTATTTATTTTCCATCAAAACTACAGAGATACTTGAAAAAGACACAAGGAGGACAATGACTCGAACCACTGATGCTGACTTGATCCGTCTTTGGAAAATTGCTGTCATATGCATAAAAGGAGTCATGCAGATGAAAATTTGATTCACATCATTGAATCAATAGATTTCTATGCCATATTTGGATTTATCCACTACTTTATATGTCAGGAAAAATTGACATGCAATTGCACCAATCTGGTATTTCTCAAATTTCTGAAATTATGTAATAAAATATAAGTTAAGTCCTTACGAAAGATAGATATAACCCTACGAAATAACAAAAAATTTCAAACAAGAGTCAAGAGTAAAACTACAAAGTAGAGCCTTAATTTCGATTCTTAACAGCGCACCATGTTTACGCCGCATTGCACCTGTCTCCAATCACCCTTTTATCTGAACCTTAAGACTAATTCCCAATAATTATTCCAAGCCAGTTCTCTATTTTGCCATATCACACAACATTGTCTCAGCGCGGAGTCAGGTGTTCGCTCGGAGTATCGCGTTTCAAATTCATGACTTTCTTCTTCCGACATCTGCTTAATGGAAATAGTTGTGATGAGGTACAGAGTTATATATTACATAACCTTTTTAGATATTCAACAAACGATGAAGCATTATTCAGACCAGGGGCACCATAGTATACTACTTGAAACAACTATATTCTGTTGGATTTTATACCGACACTTAAAAAATCCAATAAACTACTACTAATACAATCCAGTCTTTGATGACAACATCACCATAACGTTTGAAGATAAATATCTGATGCCCATAACCATATATGTGACCTGTTATATCGAAAGGTACCTTAAGGTCAGCATAGTAAATTACGAGATATGGGCCATTGAAGCTGAGCATAGTCAAAAATCACATCCAAGGTTAAATTTCTAACTTCATCAGAAACGTTACCTTTGAAGTGTATTCTATATATTAATCTGCTTCCAACATCCAAAACATAAGACCAATGTTTTAAAAACTGAGATAAAATTCCTTTCTCTACTATAGTTTTCCGAATCAGCCCAATGCCGTTTACCAATAAGGGTGTTACTTTGCAATCGAACATCCAATAACCAAAAGCAAGCTGTCATTTTATTGCTTTAAATATAATCTTTCAGATGATACCAAAAAATCAATTATCATTTTGGGACCCTTAACGGGTCACATATAAATAATATTTATGACAAAAGGTAACTCATCTTCAATCAAGAAAAAGTCTACTCCCTGAAATTGTTTTGTTCTGTCAGATATGGTTCAATACTATGTCACAGGTTCAAATGTTAATTTAATCCTATACTTTACTGCGACACAATTTCTTTTTAAAAGAATTGACCTACCACCGAAACAATTTTCATCTCACTAAATCAAATAAGATGCCGTGCACAATCCCAGTACAATCTCTATACTAGAGAAAATCTTCAAGACTTAAGTCCCTACCCCCTGAACATCATTTTGCTGGCACTACATCAGACTGTTATCAGACATGGTTAGATAACATGCCCCGATCTCATTTCAATTTCAATACTTGACTGCGACATAACCCATCAGCGGCTTAATAGATGACATTATCCATAGATCGCAAGAGGCACATTTCCGGTTCTTTCATCAAGCCTTACATCCCCATTTCACAATTACTTTCACTTCATTACATCAGCATTGATTATTTTGCTTGAAAACCGCTCCTTATGTTCTATGTGCACATGGCTGTATCATTACAAACGCCGAAATACACAATTTTCTTGATGATAAGTATCGACAAAAATGAAACTATGTAATGTAAACGGAGAACAAATTCACTCTAATGATATAACCATAACATGATTACATCACCGGAGCTCAGAGCATCATTGTGTGCTTGCAGCATGATATAACCACATTGTAAATCGTGGAACGTGAACTTAATACTCGCGGAATTCCAATTAGAGTAAAGAGGCCACACAATATATGGAATGCAGGCTACTCCAACCAGTCACTTAAGCTTACCAAGTGTACTGGGACCAGTCAGATGCCAATGATTCTTTACAAGTCAAGAGACGGCAAATTAAACATAAATTGTTTGCATCAGAATATACCTTGGCTTAATGATGAATAATCTTTGCTTAAATACGAATATTGCCAAAATTCTTAATAGAATTGGCAAAATAAGTGATATTACTCACATTTTGGCTAAAGTTGTGATGGGAAACTTATTTGCTTGGTAATAGAGAAACAGATATTTGCATTTGGTTTTAAATTGGCGAGGACAAATTGATACTTGGGATTGATTCTTGTGATAAAGCAATTGAAAGGAACATTTTTGCTTTCCTGATAAATATATAATAGAAGTACTTCTTGGCAAAAATACCATATTACTAATGATTTGGCAAGAAACCTGAGATCATGACTATAGAAACTGCCAAGATGAACAATTTTATCCTATTATAAAGACATTACTCACACCTAGGTGTGCCAAGATAGTGACCTCTAAAGAGCAATGTTGTAGTTGGCAAAGTTTTTAGTGCAAAGTATAGGCCTATATTGAAGTTTGGTCAGAATCCTGATGGGTCAGAAGGTGTTACTGTAAAACCCATTGATTGCATCATATACTTAAAAGCTAAATGAAAATATGAACTTCCATCTTTAAAATGTGGATAAAATGTGTCATTATTGACTTTTTAGGTGTTTACATAACATATTGAATTTTGAGTACATCAATAGTGGTATCTTTTGATGTTGTAGCACATTTTGTGAAACACTCTAAATGCGTTTCCAAAGATATGTGATGACTCACCCCGAAAAGGGGGACTTTGCGACAAAACACTTTTCAAGAAACTGATGAAAAAAGGCGGCAAAACATAAAGAAAATAAGAATTTCCAGCAGATTTTCTGCAAGTAGAATCTGCAAAGTCCCCCCTTTCGGGGTGAGCCATCACATATATGAAACAGGAAATGGATTGCATTCCCACACCTACAGATATGTTTACAGACACTTTCATTTCGGAAAGTCAATAAAGTCATCAGACTCTTGATGAGCGTCATCAACTTTGCTTTTATTTATATTATGTAAACTTAACTTTGAATATATGAATGGATTTCAAACTATTGCAATCCCCTCACATATCAAAACTAGTTTTAAAACTATGATGACGATGGTGATGATGAGATTGATTATGTAAACTTAACTTTGAATATATGAATGGATTTCAAACTATGGCAATCCCCTCACATATCAAAACTAGTTTTAAAACTTGCTATGATGACGATGAGGTTGATGATGGATAAAGCAAACGACAAAACAAAGTGAAAACAAGCTAAAAACAGGTTTCTTGTCACTCAATCCAGCCACAAATGAACTCGTTTCTTTTCCTCCTCCGAGCAATAAACCATGCAGGAGTTCACTTGGTTGTACGTGATGGCATACAGCTATCATCAAAATATCCGGCATGGATATTTTTGTTTGGTCAAAAAAACATGAAAATTTGTTTGAAAATATCATTAAAGACTGACAATACTGTGATAATACTTATCTTTTATATCTTATCTATGGGCTTATCTACACAAGATAATTTTCTTTTCAAAAAAATACCAAATATAAATTTTTTGAAATTTATAAGCAGCGAAAAATCATCCTCTTATCTGGATAATAGTGGCACATGATTCACAGTCCATGCATCTTTTATTGAATAAGATCATGGCTTTCCCGTCTACGCTAAAAATAAACCAAGAAACTTATATTGGGGCCGATAATACCAGGGCAGCTCAATCTAATGATTTTTGCATGCATTTCTTTACTAAATTTGAAGTAATGTGCTATTTTAGGAAAAATTACTCACAGATAGGATTAAGTTTGTCGGAACTTTGACAGACCTTTTTTCAATATTTGAACTGTTTAGAATCAAGGGTTAAAAGTAGACTTCATTCCCATTTCTAATTTTAAAATCAAGAGGGATGTCAGAAAAAAATTTCCCATTTGTACTATAATTCTGATTAAGTATTTTATCAAGCAAAGACTATAACTATTTATGTGGGGAGTGTGTGGCAATAAACTTTTTTTTTAAATAGGGCAGCAAATTTAAATGAAATAAAAATACTGAGAAATTCAATGATCATAAAAGTATGGTATTTCACATTGCCCTTATATTTGCAGGTGATATTTAATGTGCTTTTCATACAATAATTGTTGAAACAAAATACATTGATGGATCTATATGGATAATAGAAATCCTGCTAAAAGGTTATTGCAAGTCAGTTGCATTTCAAGTTCTTACAGATAGCATTTCCATCTGGGGGGCTACTTAGTACAAAAGGGGTTATGGGGACGTGCCGCAAATTCGCGTAGCAAAATCAGGCTTTCTGGTATTCTAATCGGTCTTTTTCTTTGCAAAATGTTGTATTTTAATAGTGGGTTTTCTTTTCAAAATTTGTGGAAATTTGCGCCAAATGCCACAAATTTGGACATTTCTTCTCAAAATGTTAGAAAATTCTGCCAAAATAGAGCAAATTTTGAAAGAAAAAATGAGATTTTTGAATAAATTTGGCTCAAAATTTAGAAGATTTGGTATATGGATGGGTCACTTTTTCTTAAAAATTGGTATTTGGGTGGGTGGCTTTCCAAATTTCCCAGAGGCACGTCCCTACCCAAACCAAATTTGAGTACCCCCCCCCCCCCTCCCTCCCGGATTTCCATTACGATGAGCTTGATGGATGTGCTTTTTAGCTCTTTGGATGAAATTACAAAATTATACAACTAAATTTAATGGATCTATACAAATGGAAACACAAGTTTAATTACAAAATGACTACTTATTAATATTTTGTCACTCACTCAAATAATGTACTGCCATATAGTAATTTTGAATGTAAATTTTTTAGTTAACTCATTGCTTTCTTAGATGCATATAATAGGTCAGTATCGTAAATTTCTGAAACTTTGTTTTTAGAACTTTAAGTCAGGTCAAAAAAAAAATAGTTTTAAGAACTAAAATGTCAGCATGTCAAAATTTCTTGGGGCAAAAATGTTCATATAATAGTATAAATTAAGTCCTTGGGATTCTGCTGTTTTATTTCCAGTGTAGTCTTTGATAATAGATGACATTATTTCAAATATTTCCTTTCATTTTAGTCCAATTTAATTTTTTAAACAGACGAAAGCAACAAAATTTCAGATATCAAGCATTTATGGGGGAGGGGTCTACTCCCTGCCCCTAGTAGTTACACCACTGGTTCACCAATTTTGTTCTATTTGTGAACTATGGCATACTTTTATTGGTTTGCATGCAGTTCAAAGAAAAAAGTATTCAGTACGTCCGGAATACCATCCCAGTACAATGGTCTGACATGACATAAGCCTGGTGCTTTTGACTATAGTTGCTTATGGCACGCCTGAGGCTTCATAATACGTCGAGTTTCGCGCGCACACGTTGAGTTTCACGCGCACACGTCGAGTTTCACGCACACACGTCGAGATTCACGCACACACGTCGAGTTTCACGCACACACGTCGAGATTCACGCACACACGTCGAGATTCACGCGCACACGTTGAGTTTCACACGCACACGTCGAGTTCCGTGCGCACACGTTGAGTTTTTTCGCGTTGAGATTTGTTCACGTCCAGATTTTCGCGGTGAGAAATGACACCAATAGAGGTCCTGATTAATAAGTAAATGTTTATTGCGTACGCAATTATTTAGTTATTTTATTTGGCACAAGCCAACCATTCACCCTATTATCTTTTATTTCTTTATTCCTTCTTATCAGTATAGCCTTAAATTAGTTTATCCTTCTACTTATATAAATTTAGCTTATGACTTTCTATACATTTTAACATTCCTAAAACCCTGATAATCTTCATTTCTTAACCTACATGTTATAGATTTTAAATAAAGATGTTAATGAACTAACTCTTCGCCCTGGCCTAGGTGGGGGGGGGGCACTTTGTACAAAAGTGATCTCAGGAATGTGTCACAGATAGAGGCTGGTAGCAACACAAGGTTTTCTGGTATTTCAATGGTCCTGTTTCTTCCCCTCTCAAATCAACATTTTGTACTTTGATGGGTTTTCTTTTCAAAATTATTTTCCACAAATTGTGGGAAAATATGTTGCAGTTGCAAAATTCGATTTTTGATCATTCAACTCAAAATTGGGAAATGTTGGTACATGGATTGGTACTCTTTTCTTAAAATTGGTATTCGATTAGGTGTGGCGTTTCAAATTTCCAAGAAGCACGTCCCTATTCAAACCAAATTTGAGTACCTTCCAGGCTCTACAAGATGAAGATGAATCAACGGATGTCGGGTTTTTATATTTTTAAATTATGTTATTTTGCTGTTGCGTGTTTTGAAGTGTATAGCATTTAATTGTGTATAATAATTACTGTTCTCTTAAAAAAGGACCCCTTTGTAAATAAGTCTGTGACTTTAAGGGTTATCCTTGGCATTACTTTTTAAATATGATTGTGTTTATTTCAGATTTATATATGTGCAATTGTTTTTATTGACTGTACGATATGCTGAATAAAATAAAATAAAATCAATCATTATTTAGAAAACCCATCATAAAATTAAACAAAGGTGTTTAGAATTTGTAATGTATTTAAGGATGAAATTAATAGGAAAATCAAATCACTTTTGGTATTAAACAATAAGCTTGTGGGTAGCGGATTTAAAAATTTGTATTACCTAAAGTTTGGGTGTCTGTTAACATGGTTAAAGAATGGAAATTTGGCAGCTATATAAATGGTGCACTATGTTATCATATTAAACTCCCAACTTCCTACAAATCCTTATTTGAACATGCTGTTCCTAGGATGCGGGTCCTTTCTGTTTGTGGCCCTCGTTCATCTTTAAAAAATAAATCTCAAATCTTTATTTCCAAAATAACAACTTCAACGAATATAAAGACACAATATGGAGGGCAAAGCTGGGAGACCAAGGAGGTCTGTAAAAAGTAATGCCCTGTGTAACATATGGATTGGTAAATCAATCAAAACAGTCTAAAATAAACTTGACATAAACTTGACAAAAAATATGACATTAATTAAGTTAAAATACATTTTCAAACAGAATTAAGGAAAATAAAAATGATGGATTAGACTTATTTGTTATCTTCCAAATATTTATTGTCGTATTATACTATTGCTTTAACTTTTTCAGGCTTTAGTTAGTGATATGATTTATAGGGGCTGAATATATATATTTTTACCGCAAATTCAAATAACTGCTTTTGCGGGACATTTATATTTTAATGCCCATGCAGTATTTTATTGCTGAACACTGTATTATCATATTATATAGGCCTAATAGGGCAATTGATTTCAAAAAGAAAATAAGAAATAGAAATTACACAGAGGAAAGAAATGTTTTAATGACTTTTCATTAATTGTCTTTGATAGAGTTATTTTATTACCTTGCCTTGTGCTCTGTTATTCAGGTTTAGCAAAAGTTGTCCTATTATTTTTAATGTGGAATTAATCAGTATTTTGATTTTGAATCATGTGTAAATTTTAAAATCTTTATCAGTATAGGCCTACACATTTACAACTATATTGATAAAGGAATCTATGGGAACATCGTGCAACCGTATCTAGAAAATTTAGCTCCAAATGTCCGTTCTGTACCATACACCTAAACTTGAATTTGAGTACGTAATTAAGTACGTAATTAATAAAGTTTTAAGCCCGCCATATATTCTCAAATGTACATGTACTACAACTATTTATTCTGCAAATTATTTTCTCACCTATACTTTAGTGTCTGATGAGGTATTAAAGTTCATCTGGTGCATAGGCCTAATGGCAAGTTAATTAACATCTTCATTTACAATAAATATTATCCGAAATGAACATTTGTTAAAGAAGTGAAGAATGTATTTATAGAAAGTCATACGCATAAGTAACTATATAGTTTAAGGAAAAGGATAAACTACTTCAAGGCTGGATAGAATACATGAAATAAAAGGGGGGGATGGCTGAGTGATTATCTGCTTATATAAAAATGAAAAGGAATAGCAGGTAAACAAGGACATGATATGAATACATTATAAATATTTACTTTATCAGAATCACTTTTGGTGGCACTGACCTCTCGCCGCGAAAATCTGGACGTGAAAAAATCTCAACGCGAAAAAACTCAACGTGTGCGCACGGAACTCGACGTGTGCGCGTGAAACTCAACGTGTGCGCGTGAATCTCGACGTGTGTGCGTGAATCTCGACGTGTGCGCGTGAAACTCAACGTGGGCGCGCGAAACTCGACGTATTATGAAGCCTCAGGCGTGCCATAGTTGCTTCCTCATAATTTCCTTAATTATAAGGGTAAAAATAGAATTCTCACGCTTGCAAAAAGTGCAAAGATCTGAACTGGTACAGTGAGTGACAAAATTTCTATTCCAGCTAAATCTGAAAGACTGACAATGACAATTTCTATCAGCAGCATACAAAATGTTCTGTTTTGGGGAGAAGTGAGCAAAATCTTAATTAATAATTTGTGACTCTAGACAGGTAACATGACAAAGAAGTGTTATAACAAATGTTTCAACAACTCACCATATCTCCCGGGCGTATCTCCTTATACAGGAGTGTACCGAGGGGCGTCGGAACCGTGTGGGCCATGTGGGCTTTTAGTCTGTGGGACAAACCTTGATATTGGGCTTGACTGCAAAATGGAGTCTGCACAATTGTTCTTAATTGATTCTTAGTCTTTGAGACCCATAGATTCCAGAACTGAATGATGCAAAATCCGCATAATTGAGCATTTTGAGAAATCCAAGATAAAACAAAATGGCTACCAAAACAAGGGGTGATATTTCAAAATTGGTCAA